>NW_020770301.1:0-25850 GCF_900518735.1 Pseudonaja textilis
CTGGGAGTTGAAGTCCACAAGTCTTAAAGTTGGCCAAGTTTGGAGACCTCTGCAATAAATGGATGCCCCTTAACAGAGCATTCAAGAGCAGTAAATCAAAGCAGCTAATGGGTCATTTCTGAATCTGCAGGGCTAACACACATGCATTAACCATGACATTCAGCGTGCAGCAAGAAAAAGCATGGGAAAATGCATTAAGATTGTTATAATGATAAGATGTATAAGGTTGAGAGTAGTTTTTAATATGAATGTAATCATAGCAAGAAATGTATATTAATTATAAATATTTGCACAAGATATCTGTACCCAGTTGACACACTGTTTAACTGAAAGATGGATTTGTTGTAAAATAAAATAAAAAATGTTTAAAAAAAGAAAAAACATGGGGTGGGGGAGTTTTAAGAGATTCTACTGCTCCCCTATTTTAAGCACTTTAAAATAAACCTTTTTTCCCATTATTTTAAAGCCACTGCCTTCCGTGCTATCTGTGTATGCACGATACCTAATATTTTATTTCTAATGCTCCCGCCGCTATGGACATGGCCCCAATACATTAAAAATAAAATAAAATACAGGTAATCCTCAACTTACAATAGTTCATTTAGCGACCGCTCAAAGTTACAACAGAACTGACACAAGCAACATGACTGTTTTTCATACTTTAGGACCATTTTCCCATGGTCACTGGATCAAAAGTCAAAACAATTGGCAACGGGTTTCATATTTATGACGGTGGCAGCATCCCAGGGTCATGGGGTTCTCTTTTTGTGACCTTCTGACAAGTGAAGTCAATGGGGAAGCCAGATTTCACTTAACAACTGAACAACGGCAGTGATTCACTTAACAACAGCAGCAAGAAAGGTCGTAAAATGGGACAAAATTAACTTAACAATGGTCTCGCTTAGCAACAGAAATTTTGAGGCTCGATTGTGGTTGTAAGTTGAGGATTACCTGTGAAAACCGAAGATCAGGTAGCAATTAAAAGTTACCTGAAAAGGATACAATCAGTATCTACCACGCTACTTTTACAATTGCAATGAAAACAACAAGGTGTGGATATGAAAATCTAGATCTACTTTCTCTTTACTGATAAACAGAGAAACAATGCCAACATATTTGCAATCCTGCCACACACTTGTTGACAAAACACAGGTAGTCCTTGACTTACGACCAGCATTGAGGCCCAGGTTTACCTTGCCAAGTGAGACATCTGTTCGGGGAATTGTACCCCATTTTATGACTTTTCTGGCCACTGTTTGTTAAGTGAATCTCTGTACTTGTTAAGTTAGTAAGCTGGTTGTTAAGTGAATCTGGCTTCCCCATTGACTTTGCTGGTTGGAAGATCCACAAATTGGGGATCACTTGAAGGGGGGGTGTCAAGTGATCCCCAATTTGCAGATCTTCCAGCCAGCAAAGGTGCGTGGCAGGAGACTGTGACCGTCATAACTATGAGTCGGGTGTCAAGCATCTGAATGTTGATCACGTAACCATGGGGAAGCTACGACGGTCATAAGTGTGAAGAATAGCAATAGCACTTAGACTTATGCACCACTTCACAGTGCTTTACAGCCCTCTCTAAAATGGTTTACAAAGTCCCAACAATCTGGGCCCTCATTTTACCTCAGAAGGATGGAAGACTGAGTCAACCTTGAGCCGCTAAGAATTGACCTCCTGGCAGTGGGCAGAGTCAGCGTGCAATACTGCATTCTGACCACTGCACCACCCCGACTCTTAAAAATAGCAATAGCACTTAGACTTCTGTACCGCTTTACAGTGCTTCACAGCCCTCTCTAAGTGCTTTACAGAGTCAGTATTGCCCCCAGCAATCTGGTTATAAGTAGCTTTTTTCAGTGCCATTGTAACTTCGAACAGTTATAAGTCGAGGACTATCTGTAATGTGCAGCTTTAGTGGTGCCCTTGCCAGATTCTTAAACTCTGTCGACAAACCCCCAGATTATAAAGAAATGGAAACAAATGTGACTGGGCATGCGAGGCCTGCCACGGTGCTGAAGCCAACCTCGCACCCTCCTTTTGAGATTTTTATTGATTTACTTATTTACTTATTTAGTCAAGCATGTATTAGATAACAGATATAAGTATAAACATGATTATTAATACATGAAATGGATACGAATAAAAAGGGAACATTGGGACAGGGACGGTAGGCACGTTGGTGCGCTTATGCACGTCCCTTACAGATCTCTTAGGAAAGAGGTAAAGTCAATAGTAGACAATCTAAGGTTAAAGTTTTTGGGGTTTGGGGAAGAAACCACAGAGTCAGGTAGAGTATTCCAGACATTGACCACTTTGTTGCTGAAGTCGTATTTCCTGCAATCAAGTTTGATGCGGTTAACCTTGAGTTTGTATCTATTGTGTGCTCTTGTATTGTTATGGTTGAAGCTGAAGGAGTCATTGACAGGTAGGACATTGCAATAGATAATTTTATGTACTATGCTTAGATCAGACCGAAGGCAGCATAGTTCTAAGTTGTCTAAGCCTAAAATTTCAAGTCTGTGGGCATAAGGTTTTCTGTTGCGAGTAGCGGAGTGGAGGACTCTTCCCGTGAAATATCTCTGGAGTCTCTCGATTGTATTAATGTCCTATATGCAATGTTGGTCTAGCAAATGTTTTGTATGTTTTAATTAGCAGTACAATATTACCGGAGAAAAAGCTACACAGGATTAAGTTAACAACTCTTAATGCCTTTTTGGCTATGTAGTTACAGTGGGCTCTAGATGTCACCTGCAGGAACCCTGGCGTGCAACCCTCAGGGGTACCTGCCTGTTCCAGTCCTACCTGTGCTACCTGGGGTGCTCCTTTTCTCCTGTGTGTTTTGAATGCTGGAAAGAGGGAGGGACTGAAGGAAAAGAACAGATCTCTTAACGTTCTGCCTCTTGCGTCCGTCTCCAAAACACACATTTCCATCTACTGGGAAAATACAGCACAGGCTAGAAGCTGGAAATTTACCAAGCTGAGTTAAAGATTAGTGTAAGAGCTGCTCGCATGCAAAATTTATCCTGCCCAAGGACTGTTTAAAATGGTGTATAACAGAATAACGGAGTTGGAAGGGACCTTGGAGGTCTTCTAGTCCAACCCCGTTCCAGCAGGAAACTCTGTCTGCAAAGTGGGGTACGCACTTACTAGGGGTGCACAAGATGACCCACTGGGACGTGGAGGGAAACATTAGACTGTCTGCTGCTATTTATCAGGGGTGCAAAAATACACAAGAAATCGGTGAGGTTGCTAAGAGCTGACGCAAGTTATACAGAATGCACATAATGTCATACTGTATCTATGGGAGCGTGCTTTAGATTAAAAATAAATAAGAATTTAAGCTAGATTAATATTTAATGTGCAAAATATACAAAACGTAATGGATTGGAACTGTTTTATAATGCAAATGATATTAATGTAGCAATAGACATGTATAATAATTTATAAATAACAGAATAACAGAGTTGGCAGGGATCCCGGAGCTCTTCTAATCCAAACCATATATTATTTTCCACAAATGATTGTCCAGACCTTTCTTAAAAGCTACCAGTGTTCGAACACCCACAACTTCTAAAGGCAAGTCGTTCTACTGGTTGCTTTTTCATACTGACGGGGAATTTCTCCTTAGTTCTAGGTTGCTTCTCTCCTTCCTTAGTTTCCAAACATTGCTTCAAGTCCCGACTTCAGGTGTGTTGGAGAATATGTTGACTCCCTCTCCTTTGTGGCAGCCCCTCAAATATTGGAACACTGCTATCCTGTCACCCCCCTAGTCCTTCTTTTCACTTGTTTAGTGAGAAGAAACGAACAAGCGTGCATTGTGGAAGGCACGCTGAAAATAGCTTTACTGATCAAGGCATTGGATCATCGGAGGAAAACGGTTGTGAGTTAATCTTAACAATCACTGATAATAACCCTCTTTTGTGAGTGAAAACCCCTTCAAGGCAGCTTGGCAAAAAAAAAAAAAACAAAAAAAAAAACACCTTATCATAAAAGGGAGATATCCATTGAAGCCACTCACCTTTGAGGAAGCTCGGCATACGGAGTTGATAGCTGTGAAGTCTTCGGTTCCCTCCAGGAAGAGAAGCAAAAAATAAAAAAAAATAAAAATATGTCAGGACACTGGGACTGTTTCATGCAAATGGTACAGAGAGAAAGAGAGAAAGAGAGAGAGGCGAACTCCCCAACTGAAGGGAGTAACACCTGACTCAGGATGTGACGTGTGACAGGGGTGTATCAGATGTGTGAGAGACAGAGGAGTATAGCCCGAGGCGGTCACATCCCCGCTTGTGTGGAATAAACACAACGGGTGTGGGGAAAGGAAAGGTCACACGCATTCGCCTTCAAGCCCTCCGGAGGGAAAAGTGCAAGAGAGGCTTTACTTTCTCTCTGCCAGAGAGTTTTTTTGAACACTCACATTTTCCAGTCTCTCGGGTGGCAAAAAACAACAACAAGAGGAATGCCACAAAATTCAGTGGGGAAACGGGAGTGGGGGGAGGTTTGTTATGGGCGGGCTTGCTATGCGCAACGACGTCCAGGCTTCCCACCGCTTCAAACTGTTCATGTTAGGAAGGCTGAACATGAAAGAATTTCCTCAGGAGCGCCTGTGTGAATCACAACGGACAGGCTGTTGGTATTGCGCTGACGAGCATTTGGCTTAACGGGGGTTTTAGTTTAATTTACAATAGTTTATAAACTAAAGTTTATATGCCACCCTTGGCTGGGGGAGTGCCACACATAGCTTACAGGTTCTCTTCAACAGTTCGTATAGTGACCGTTCGAACCTTACAACGGCACTGAAAAAAAGTGACTTATGAGTGTGTTACACACTTACGACCGTCGCAGCAAATCCCCACAAGCCACGGGATCAAAATTCAGAGGCTTGGCAACTGATTTATACAGATAGTCCTCAACCTTTCATTTAGTGACGGTTCAAAATTATAATGGCGCTGAATGCATTATGACTGTGTTTCACACTTACAACCATCATGGTCCTGTTATCAAAATTCAGGTGCTTGGAGGCTGATTTATATAGATAGTCCTCGACTTACAACATTTCATTTAGTGACCGTTCAAAGCAGAGGTGGTATTCAGCTGGTTCCGACCAGATCTGGAGAACCGGCAGCGGAAATTTTGAGTAGTTAGGAGAACCAGCAAATATCACCTCTGACTGGAGATTATCCTGCCACGCCCACAGAACCAGTAGTAAAAATTTTTTTAATTCCAACACTTGTTCAAAGTTACAGCGGCAGTGAAACGATGAGCTATGACCGGGTTTCACACTTATGACTGTTGCAGCAATCCCCATGGTCACGTGATCAAAATTCAGATGCTTGGCGACGGTTTTATATGGGTAGTTCTCGACTTACAACATTTCATT
The DNA here is from genome assembly GCF_900518735.1 of Pseudonaja textilis. The sequence continues at coordinate 5,372 of NW_020770301.1, forward strand.
TAGTGACCATTCAAAGTTACAACGACACTGAAAAAAATGAATGATGACTGTGTTTCACACTTATGACCGTTGCAGCTTCCCCATGGTCACATGATCAAAATTTAAATGCTTGGCAACTAACTCATATTTGTGAGGGTTGCAGTGTCCCAGGGACATGTGACTTTCTGACAAGCAAAGACAGATTCACTTAGCAACTATGTTACTAACTTAAATGCTACAGTGATTTGCTTAACAACCATGGCAAGAAAGGTCATAAAATGGGGCAAAATTCCCTTAATGACTGTCTCACTTGGCAACAGGCTCAATTGTGGTCGTAAACCAAGGACTACCTATAATCATGGTTAGGGCAAAAGAGTTCTCAATGAAGAAACCGAAGCTTTTAGTCCCAATCGCTCTGCCATTTTGCGGTGGGGCAAAGAATTCAGAAAAGAGGTTATTACAGGTAGTCCTCAACTTATGACCACAATTGAAGCCAACATTTCTATTGTTAAGTTAGACATTTGTTAAGGGGCTTTTGCCCCATTTTACGACCTACCCACATTTATTAAGTGAACCACTGCAGTTGATAAGTTAGTAAATCCAGTTGTTAAGTGAAGCTGGCTTCCCCATTTGACTTGGCTTGTCAGAAGGTCACAAAAGGGGATCACATGACCTCCCGGGACACAAACATGAATCAGTTTCCAAGCGTGTTAATTTGGATCACATGATCTTGGGGATATAAGCAGGGGTGGGCTTCAAAAATTTTAGCAACTGGTTCTCTGGCCGGTTGTTGGGTGGGCGTGGCCACAGTGGGTGTGGCCTAGTCGGCCTTCTGCACCACGGGAAGGGGGTGTTTTCACCCTTCCTGGGCTCTGAAGGCTTTCCTTCAGCCTCCCGGAGGGTAAAAATGGCCTCCCCGGGCTCCAGAGGCTCTCTGGAAGCTGGAAACGGGCGCATTTCTGCCCTTCCCAAACTTCTGCGAGGCCCATTTTTCTCCCTCCCTGAGCCTCCATGCGAGCCCTGCATTTACCTGGGATCCCAAATGGGCCACGTGGGGACTCCTGGGAAGGGCCGGTAGGGCAGCCAGTCATTGGAACCACTGGTTCAGCGAACCAGATGTAAAATTAGCATCCGGTTCACACAAACCGGTGCAAACCGGTAGCCGCCCACCCTTGGATGGAAGTGTGAAAAATGGCTCTACGTCACTTTTTGCAGGGATGTTGTAACTTTGAACAGTCACTAAATGAATGGTTGTAAGTCAAGGACTGCCTGTATAAGTAGAAGTTGGGAACGCTGCAAAAAAGGCCTTTGGCTTCTGAAGCTGCCAAGAACCCCCACCCCAACCCTCCACCTCAAGATTGACAGGTGATAAAATAAGAACCAGCCCGTTGCTTGTTCCCCTTTTCTCTAGTGGAATCGATTCCCCAGTTTAACTGGTTTCTCTGGGTTTCACAATTCTCAGGATTGACTAGTTTGTGGTTAAAAACTCGAGGCTAAAAACCCAAGGTCGATAAATGTTTTGCATACTCGTAATACTGCATTCCTATTGGACAGATACTGCCGCCTAGCGATTGGTAGATAACAACAGTTCTAATTGGCCGCCTAAGCGGCGGGAGTTTTAAATAAATGCCATTGGTTGCGAGCCACCAGCAGCCGCTATAAAAAGGGCTGCCGCGGCTTGACTTTAGTTGAAGTTACTGATAGTTTAATAAAGAGCTGAATTCAACTCCGGTCTCGAGTCTGCTTTGTTCTGGCGATAGAACAATAAGAATGAGCACCGGTGGAAAAGGAAGGAGCTGAGCCCCTCTGACCAGCTGCTCAGCCAAGGGATGTAAACAACACCGCAACCAGGCCCAAAACTTTCAAAAATTCTTCCTCCCTTCAGATTCCTCTTGTTTATCACTAGAATGTACAAGAAGAAATCCTTGTTTCTATTATCAGCCAGATAGAAGTAAGACGTTCTCACTAACCGCTTTGAATGGAGCAGACTTCCTTCAACCTTGTACCTTCTAGATACAGGCAGGTCTCAACTTACAACCGTTTGTTTAGGGACTGGAAAAAAAGCGACTCATGGCTGTTTTTCACACTGATAACCCGTTGCAGCATCTCCATGGCCACGCAATGGAAATTTGGATGCTTGGCAACCGGCTAATATTTATGGTGATCGCCGTGTCCCAGGGTCATGTGTGACAAGCATTCTGACAAGCCAAGTCAATGGGGAAGTTTTAACGACCCTATTACTAGCTTAACAACTACAGGGATTCGCTTAGCGACAGTGGCAAGAAAAACGGGGCAAAACTCAATCAACAATTGTCTCCCTGAGTGAGATTTGGGGCTCGACTATGGTCGTAAGCTGAAGACAAGCTGTAATCCTGATCTTCAGTCCACAGAACAACTAATCAGCACCGCTCTATCAGGTAGGACAGGGGTGCAAAACTCAAGGCCCAGGGGCTGGACCTGGTCCATGGGGTGCTTCGATCTGGCTGCCCTGGAAATAGTGAAGGCCCAGCCCACAGTGCTTCTGCCAGCAAAAATGGAGCTCTGTTTTCGCCTGCAGAGTTGTGTCAAGCCCAAAATTGATATGCATGTAGCCATTTCATTTAGTCTTATTATATATTCCTTTTCTTTCTTTCTTTCTTTCTTTCTCTTTGCTGGTTATGGGGGAAATGGTTTCGGGCTTGCCACATTCCTAAGATGGGAGGAGAGGAGAAAGAGAGAGTTGTTTAGGCTAGGTGGTTCTCCTTCCTGTGGGAACGAAAGCTGACCCTGCTGAGACCTGGAGGTGGAGATTGATGACACCAGGCGACGTTGATTTACTTCTATTGGAGAATGTGACTTTTGGGGGCTGTTTCTAACTCCCAATATTATGTGGTGTAATTCTGGGTTGTGATCTGGAATTACAAGAGACTTTGACAATTTGATGTTTTCCTAAATAAAATAAATTGTTTTGGAAGATGGACTTTGCCCTTTTCTTTTTAAATGGATTTCATCACTTGGAAACCTGACAGGTTGCAGGAGGCCGTCGTAGCCGGAAACTGAGCTCAGGAGCCCATTTTCACTGGCAGAGCTTTTGGGTCACTGCAGGCTCCCCTGACATTGAGCTGACCACGCCCACTCTGGCCACACCCACCATGGTTCCCCCCCCCGAAGTCAAACACAACCCTGATGTGTCCCTCAATGAAATTCAAGTTTGACACCCCTGAAATGGGAGTTGGTTTCAATGAGCAATGGTTGAACCTTGCCTAAACTTCATTGCTATGAGAGGAAGTTGATTCAACATTCAAATTGCTCCTTTATTTATCTTCCACCCATCTCCATTTGATCACCCATCACAAGAATTATTCACAGCACAATATTTGCTGCAAGTCCCTGACTATACAGTCATAAATTCCAAATGACTTTGTCAATTGCAGCCAAGCAATTCCTATGCCTGCTTTTATTCAAGAAAGTTTTGCTAACTTGATCAGGCAGACTGCACTACGGTTCCAATAATTTGCCCACAATCAGCCGAGCGACTTGTGAGAAGTAGAAGTAACTATCATGGGATGACTTTTAATATTATATCCTACAATAAGCCTTGGCTTTGTGTCCCCAGGACTGTGGAATGAGGAAGTCAGAGGTTGTGTAATAGGACAAGTGAAGGCTTGCTGATTAAATAAACAATTGACAAAGATAGATAATAGGATTGTTCCCTCCCTTATAACCACAGAGACACTTTTTAGTGCATGTGGGCTGTGTTGGTAAAGATTCTCTAGCAACTGTCTAATAGGCAGAAATGCAGGTGGCCCCAAAAGCTATTCCTGACCCAGAAAAGGGTGTTGAATTTCTGCTTTTTTTGATGGTAATGGTATTTGTAGTAATCCCATAAAATGTGTATTTACTTATCTATCTCCCTCTGCTTCCAGATGGTAACCACAGTTCTCCAAGGCCTTGGGTGATAGTTTTTCCCCCACTTTAGCTAGAAAGTCAAATCAGTTGACATATTAAGCCTTGACTTTTTGGAGCCACAGTTAGGATATGCAATGGTTCAGTGGTTAAAGATGCTGAGCTTGTCAGCTGGAAAACTGACAGCCGGGTTCGAGACCCAAGCACTGCACATCAGGGTGAGAGCTCTCATTACTTGCCTCAAGCTTCTGCCCACCTAGCCGTTTGAAGGCATATACATGCAAGTAGATAAATAGGTACCACTTCGGTGGGAATGTCTTCTGGCCACGCTGGCTCCCACAGCTAAGAAACGGAGATGAGCATCAGAAATGAACATTGGTTTGGTTTGTTGACTGAGTCACAGCTATAATTGCACTCAGACAGTATTATTACCGAACACAATCGATAAAACCATCACTGGCTGAGTTGACATCTTGCTCTAAGCTGCACAAATGGTTTTGGATTTACGACCACAACTTGAAACCATAATTTCTGTTGTTAGAAAGAAAGGTGTTACGTGAGCCGCACCCAATAGTTGTTAAATGAATCGTATAGTCCTTAAGTGAATCCAGTTTCCCCCACTGACTTTGCTTGTTGGAAGCTGGCTAGGAGGATCACAAATGGCAACCACCTAACCCCAGGATGTTGCAACCATCGTAAATTCACACAGGTTGAAAAGTGCTTGAGTTTTTGGTCCCATAACCGCAGGGATGTTTACAACAATCATAAATGCAAGGACTGGTTATAAGCCACTTTTTTCAATGCCACGGTTGCTAAATGAATACTTGTAAGTCGAGGATTACCTGTAAATCATTGCAAACTTCAATAGACAAGCTAATAAAAGCCACCAGGTCACCGCATTGGATGAATACAATCCATAGAATCGGGATCAGAATAGAGCTGGAAGGGACCTTGGAGGTCTTCTAGTCTAGCCCCCCTGTTCAAGCAGGAGAGACCCTATACCACTAGTTATCAAACTAGATTTCATTGTGGGCCGCATCAGCGTTGTGGTTGTCCTTGGGTGGCCCTGGCACCAATGGGGATCCTGGCTCCCCAGGGTCATATGATCCAAATTCAGAAACTTGGCAACCGTCTCAGATTTATGACAGTTGCAATGTCACGTGACTCCCTTTTTGCGACCACTTCTGACAAAATCAATGGGGAAGCCGGATTCACTCAACAGCCGTGTTAGGAACTTAACAACTGCAGTGATTCGCTTAACAACTATAGCAAGAAAGATCATAAAATTGGGCAAAAGCAGAGGTGGATATTCAGCAGGTTCTGACCAGTTCTGGAGAACCGGGAGCGGAAATTTGAGTAGTTCAGAGAACCGGCACATACCACCTCTGACTGGCCCCGCCCCCATCTATTCTCCTGAGTGCCAGCTGATTGGCTGGGTCTTCTTTCGTTGCCCTGCACAGGAGAACGGAGCTGGAAAGCAGGTTAGTGGACTGGGGGGGAATGGAGATTTTTCAGTATCCTTCCCCTGCCATGCCCACCAAGCCATGCCCACAGAACTGGTAGTAAAAAATTTGAATCCCACTACTGGGCAAAACTCTCTTCACCAATGTTTCGCTTAGCAACATAAAGGTTGGGCTCAATTGTGGTTGTAAGTCAAGGACTACCTGTAGTTCTGAAAGCACTTAACAAACTGCCCTCAGCATGTTTGCAGAGCACACATTCTCATTTTCCAAACACACAGTCACACTCTCACACACACACAAACGGCTTTGTGTTTGGAACAACTGCCATCTTAAAGCTTCCTTACATGAGTCAGTTTGTTTTTCCCCTCACCCTTCCCCAGCCTTGCATAAACAAGCAAGCCTCCTTCCGTACCCTCGGAAGTAACCTTTTCTAACTTACCATAAGGGTGCAAGTACGAGAACATGAACAGGCAACCTGGGCCTGCAGGACAGATCCTCCACCAACGAGTCCCTGGAACTGGATTCGCACCTCGCGCTGAACCGCAACGTGGCCGGTTGCTTCAGCAAAGTTTTGCAATGTGGATTTGCAAAGCCATCGTTTCTGAGCATGGTGTGTTGAGTGAACCCCGGCCTGCGGATGATTCATTTCACACAGAGGTTGTAGCTTTTTGTCCCTGGTATAAATGCCACCCAAGCCTACAGAGGCAGGATTTTAAGAGTGCTCAGCTCTGAAATGCATCAGAAATACAACAGGCACAGCAGTTCGGTGCAGAAGGACATCAGCGGTCAGCCCTGTGTGACAACCACAGCTGTCCCTTGGATTTAAGAAGGAATGAAGAGAGACAAAGTGTTGACAGACGTAGGATTATAAATCCTTGAGAAGAGGCACACCAGAAATTGGAAGCATTTAACCCTCTGAATTTTTCCCTTGCAAGTCAACAAGATAAGACAAAATCATTCCCTTCTACCCAGTCAAGCTGCTGATCCCTGTTACTCCATTTTGTCCAATTTCATTGGCAGGGACTCCCAGAAGTGCACTTTCATTTTTCCCAGGAAAATTTTCCTCAGAAAAACAGAATATAACAGAATAACAAAGTTGGAAGGGACCTTGGAGGTCTTCTAGTCCAACCCCCTGCTCAGGCAGGAAACCCTATACAATTTCAGGCAAATGGTTGTCCAATCTCTTCATTAAAAATTCCAGTGTTGAGACATTATATACAGGAGTCTCTGTGGTTAAATTGGGAGAAGATTAAAAGACAATGTTATTTGAAAATTCCAGTCTGGCTATCGACTATTGAAGCATTTTCTTATCCTATAATATACAAAAAGGAACAAACAGTTAGATATGGTGAAATACTGAATGAAAACGGTGAACTTAAATCTATACAAAAACTAGAGGAACAAGGTATAAAGATGAATTGGTTTTCATATGCGCAAATACATTCAAGGTATGATAAAGATTCTAAAACAGAAGGTTTCTATGATAAATTGACTGACAGATAAGATTTTGACAGGTACTGATGAAAAGGTGATTAAAAAATTGTATGGATATTTATTAGAAATTAAACTAGAAGAAGAACAAGTTAAAGAAACTGTGATTGCTTGCGGGAAGAATTTTGGATATGGGATTGATCTAGAGACATGGCAAAAATTGTGGTCTCAAAATTATAAAATGACAATGTCAACAGCATATAAAGAAAATTTGTATAAGATGTTTTACAGGTGGCACTTTCCCCCGACAAGAATAGCAAGAATGTTCAAGAATAAATCCAAAAACTGTTGGAAATGGCATCAGACACCTAGCTCATATGTGGTGGACCTGTGCGGATGCTAAAAAATACTGGACTAAAATCCACACGTGGTTGGAAAAAATGACAAAAAAGCATATAGATTTGAAACCAGAAATATTTTTATTGGAAATTTTACCTGAAATATATAGTAAAGACTTGAAATACCTGATTGTAAATGTATTAACAGTGGCCAGGATTGTATTTGCTAAAAACTGGAAAAATGAGAAAATACCATCACAGGAGGAAATCATTAAGAAAATATTGGAATGTGCTGAAATGAGTAGATTAACATTTGAAATTAGAGAACAAGATGATAAACAATTTTATAAAATTTGGAATCTATTCTATCAATGGTTAGACAATAAAATATAGTAATGGAATATGTAGACTTTTAGAAAATAATAAAAATGTATTCTTTTCTTATTATATCTACAAAATGATTCTAGGATAGATCTGGAATGATAATATGAATTGTCATAAAACAAATTAAGTAAAATATGATCATTTTGTAAACATGAATGAATAAAAGTATAGTCAAATGATTGATTAATAATGATATTAATGTATTTAATATATTGATTGAAAATACGAGATTATATATAATGTAATTATAATTGAAGACTATGAAATGGAAGCACAAAACAATTTGTAAACCAACCGGCACGCTGTATGTACATATATGGAAGATGGCCTGATGTTTTTATGTTTTGTTTGTTTATGTTTGTTTTAAAAACCAATAAAAATTTATATAAAAAAAAATTCCAGTGCTGGAGCTTTCACAACCTCTGGAGGGAAGTCATTCCACTGGTTAATTGGTCTCACTGTCAGGAAATTTCTCCTTCGTTTTAAGTTGCTTCTCTCCTAGATTAGTTTTCACCCATGGCTTCTTGTCCTGCCTTCAAGTGCTTTGGGCCCTTCTTCTTTGTGGCAACCCCTTAAGACCTATGCAGGGGTGGGATTCAAATTTTTTAACAACCAGTTCTGGCTAAGTTGGTGGGTGTGGCTTGTGGTCATGTGACTGGGTGGATGTGGCTTGGTGGTCATGTGACTGGCTGGGCATGGCCAATTCAACATCACTCACATTGAGGCATGCGTTTCCTCGCCTGGCCTCTCATGACTGTGGGGATGCTGGAACAGTTGTAAGTGTGAAAAATGGTCATAAGTCACTTTTTTCAGTGCCATTGTAACTTTGAATGGTCACTCCATACAAGCAAAGTACCAATAAAGGAAGGGAAAAAAACTTCAGAGAAGTTCCTAAGACAGGAAGTCTAGTCCTGCCAAGAATGTAATAAGGGTTAACGGAGAGGCAGTTTCTGTAAGCAACACCAGAATGTTTCCTTCCTGCCTTCCTTACAGGACTAGGCCAGTAATTTCTCCTAACAACCGGTTCTCTGAACTGCTTAGAATGTTAGCAACTGGTTCTAGCGAATAGGTGCGAACTGGTAGAATCCCACCCCTGGACCTATGATGGTAAACCTATGGCACAGTTCCAGAAGTGGCATGTAGAGCCAACTTAGTCAGCAAACGAGCCGTCACCCCGGAGCAGGTCCACTGTGCATGTGCGCCCGCCACGCGCCTGCCAGCTGATCATCAGGTAGCTGCTGTGCATGTGTGGAGGGCGAGTGGGAGACGCACATGTATGCTCAGAAAAGCACGGGGCACGCAGGGGGGTCACGTGCGCATGCACAGACGTGCATGCACAGACACGTGACGTGCACATGGGGGGTTGTGTGCGCATGTGCAGGGGGTGTGGAGGGGCCCACGTGCATTGCCTTATGGGGGTTGGCATGCGAGGACAGAAAGCTTAGCCATCACTGCCTTAAGGCAACGGGTGTCAAACTCGCGGCGTCACGTTGCGTTCACGTGAAGTTTTGCGATGTTTTTCCCATTCGTGGAATTGGGGTAGGCGTGGCCTGCGCATGACACATCCGGCCCACAGGGCACCAGTTTGACACACACACCCCCCCTTAGAGAGCTAATTCCTTCCCTTTATAAGCTTTATAGCTTTTTTTTTTGCACCCTTACAACCTTCATAGCATCCCCAGGATCAGGTGATCAAAATTCAAGTGCTTGGCAGTTGGTTCGTATTTATGACCATTGCTGTGTCCCAAGGTCATGTGATCCCCTTTTGCAACTTTCTGACAAACAAAGTCAATAGGGAAGCCAGATTCACTTAACAACCGTGTCAGAGGTGGTATTGAGCAGGTTCTGACCAGTTCTGGAGAACCGGTAGCAGAAATTTTGAGTATTTTGGAGAACCGGCAAATCCCACCTCTGACTGGAGATTTTACAGTCTCCTTCCCCTGTCACGCCCAGCAAGCTACGTCCACAGACCCAATAGTAAAAAAAAATCGAATCCCACCACTGAACCATGTAACTAACTTATCAACTGCAGTGATTCCCTTAACAACTGGCAAGACTTGTTATAAAATGGGGCAAAACTCATTTAACAAATATCTCCCCCTTAACAGCAGAAATTTGGAGCTCGATTGTGGTCGTAAATCAAGGACTACCTATAGTCTGAGCAATTGAGTGCCTGGCTTCCAAATTGGCCTATGATTTCCTGTGGACTTAGATCCCCAAAGAGTCTTGATTTTTTTTTCCAGTCTTCAGGTATTCAAATGCATTTTGAACCAAATGCTGTGTAGAAGCCCAACCTTTTAAGTTTGTTTTGAAGCAGGGGTGTCAAACTCAAGGCCTTGGGCTGGATCCGGCCCACAATGTGGCTGGATCCGGCCCATGGGATCATCTTGGAAAATATAAGGGGCCAGCTCATGTCGCTCAGGCCTGGTCTACCCAGTGCGAAGAGGAGAAACATCAGGCCTGCATGGCTTCGGCCCGGTCTACGCAGTGCGAAGAGGAGAAACATCAGGCCTGTGTGGCTTCGGCCCGGTCTACCCAGTGCGAAGAGGAATCATGCCAGCAGTTTGGGAAGTGGCATTGTTGGAAATAACTCAGAGCCAGCAAAAAAACCTTGGATCGTTGAAATCAAAGAGGATTTATTTAAAAGAAATATTAGACAGTTTGCAAAGCACTGGTGGTCTTTAGAACCTCAAAAAGCAGGTTGAAAATCAAAAGCCACACCTTTAGAACCCCAAAACATATTTCATATACAGTTTCATCTCATCGCCAAAGTTCCCTCCTTCTTTGAGACTCATTCCCTCCCAGCTTCAAACTCATTGGATTTGCTCTCAGGTGTTGCAGCTAATCCTAGGATGTCTCTAGGGTCAATTATCTCCTTCCATTATGTTCTCATTTGTACCACTCCATACCTCTCACTTTGGCTGCTCAAGTGGCATCTTTCCTTAGCGTTAAGGAATGTTGTATCCTCTCATCGGGGCCTCTTTCTAACTTCTGAAGATACAATTTAAAAGCTCATCAGATACTACCATTTTTCCAAAGAGATTATAACAACCCCCCTCAAAAACATAATAATAATATAAAAGGCATATACATAAGATAAAAATATAAAAAGGCTTGTCAAAAGAATAAAAGCTAAGCATTGTAGATACAAGGAGATATATTTCATTTGATAACAGATTAACAGAGAGGGAAGGGACCCTACAGGTCATCTAGTCCAACCCACATTTGTGACACTTTTACGCGTCTTAAATACTATTTTATTTTTGAATTTACTTATTTCTCACAGCATCAAGATGACCACGCCCACCCAGTTGGACACACCTACCCAGTTGGCCATGCCCGTCCCCCTCCCTTCCCCCCCTGAGGTCAACCACAGCCCTGATGTGGCCCTGAATGAAATTGAGTTTGACACGCCTGGTTTATAGTGTTGCCTTTTGCGTGAGTGGATTAATTGCCTAATCTACCATTAACGCAACCTGGCTCAGCCTGTCAGGTGAACCTAGCCAGAGAAAAACTCCTCTTGGCTTTCAGGAGCATTGGGGATAACTCAATCTGATTGTTTGGTTTCCGGAGAGGCTGCTGAAAACTTAAAGCTTGAGAAGCGAGAAGCAGCTGGGTCTCTCGCTGTCTGAGCAGTGAGATTAATGAGAACTAGAAGCACTTATCTGCTCTTTGCAATGCCAGGAGGAGGCACGCCAGAGTGCCCTGCTGGGGATGTTTTGCTTTTCGCCTTTGGCCTTCAAGGACAGTTTTTAATATCGATCGGGGGGAAAAAATGAAGCCACTCTTTTTTGCCTCTCTGGAGGGTTGCTATTGGAAACACAGCTGAGATCCAAGGCTTTGTTCTAAAGTACTGACAGTTTCCCTGGACGGCCGCAGATAAAAGAGGTGGCAATTGAAGCAAGGGTTTTTGATAGCTTTATTATGATGATGATGAGATGTTGGAAGAAATGTCCATCTCAGTTCAGTTCCAAATGGGAAGATACACACTGGAACCATGGAGACTGCATGGAAAGATGGTTTAATGGTGGACGGGACCAGTGGTGGATTCAATTTTTTTTTACTACTGGTTCTGTGGGCATGGCTTGGTGGACGTGGCAGGGGAAGGAGACTGTAAAATCTCCAGTCAGAGGTGGTATTTGCTGGTTCTCCAGACTACTCAAAATTTCTGCTACCGGTTCTCCAGAACTGGTCAGAACCTGCTCAATAACCACCTCCAGACAGGACCACATTGAGGTCCTGGGCAAAATGGCGCACATGGATGAGAGAGGGGGAAAAATTATACCCTCTGTTGGGCTTTGAACTTGCTTCCTGTTTCTGTGGCAAGAAACGTCTCCTGATTGGTTGTCAGACTCCCACGGGGCCACGCAGCGGGGTAACTTTGCAGGTTGTCTTGAGTCCCAAGCTTGGTTGAATCTTGCTGGGTGATGTAATGAAGGGGCCTTGGGCAATTCCTATTATGGCTTAACGGCTTGGAACTGAGTGAGGGCTAATCCCATCACCCTGGAGCTAAGCATCTTTTGGTGGGAGCTGCTTTCCAAAAGGATGTTACTCCTGTTCTCATCCAGGCAGGTATAATATTCTGCCTTTTTAAATATTTCCTAGAAGATTTCATTCTTCTAGGAGAAGGATGGGTGCTAACTTTCTACAGTTATTATTAAAGAAAATATCTTCCCGGGCTTTTAACAAGGGACTGGTTTTCAAACATGATGTGGCTGATTTCTTTGTTGGACTAAGTATATGGTATGAAACCCAGATAATTGTGCTTTACTCCATAAACTATGATTCAATAGAGCTCATGCCATCTGTCATGCCATGATCTACAAAAGCCTGGCAGGAGGGTGAGTGGAGAGGTTTGGTTCAATCATACTTACGTCATGCTAAATCTTTACTTTGAAAGAAAAACAGTTGCTTGGATTCACGCCCGTGATTAAGCCAAAACCGAAGCAAATCATGATTAGGGACTGCCCACGAATCCAATTTCCAGATAGAAGTCTGCCTATTTACGATTGCAATGTGTTGAATCACAACTTTAGCAGCTCCTGTCAGCAGGGCGGAAAAGGAAATCCAGACAAGAGTTCTGGATTTAGCAGCCGCTCAAGACGCTACAACTACACCTTGCTTAACATCCCTAATTGGAAACAGCAACTCTGTCACTAAGGCAAGCAATCATTAAGCGAAACATCACATGATGGCCCTGCCTAGCAATGGCAGTTCCAGCAGTCCCTGTTGAAGTCGTTAAGTGAATCACAGGCCTTAAGGGAGATACCACGGGACCACAACTAGTTGCTTTTTAGTCACTAAATCATGTGCAACTATTTGTCCCACTTATCTGAAATAGTATAGGTTCTCCTGTTTGAGCAGGAGGCTGGACTAGAAGACCTCCAAGGTCCCTTTCTATTCTATTCTATTCTATTCTATTCTATTCTATTCTATTCTATTCTATTCTATTCTATTCTAAATTCTATTCCATTCTATTCTATTATTTCTATTCTAAATTCTATTCTATTCTATTTGATCTATTCTATTCTAAATTCTATTCCATTCTATTCCATTCTATTCTATTCTATTCTATTCTATTCTATTCTATTCTATTCTATTCTATTCTATTCTATTCTATTCTACTCTACTCTACCCTACCCTACCCTACCCTACCCTACCCTACCCTACCCTACTCTAGTCTACTCTACTCTACTCTATTCTTTGTGACTCCAGGCAAGGCTACTGCCCCTGAACTGCCATTGTCTCCTAGAATCTGCCCAAATTCATGTTCATTGGATCAATAACCATCTCATGCTGTGCCCTCCCCTTCTCTTTTTGCCTTCCATCTTTCTCAACACCTGCGTCTTTTCCGATGAGTCTTCTCTTCTCATTAGGTGGCCAAAGTATTTGTGCTTCAGCTTCAGTATCTGACCTTCCAAAGGACAGTCAGGATCGATACCCTTTAGGGTCGACTGATTTGACCTCCTTGCAGTCCAAGGGGGCACTCAAGCGTCTTCTCCAACACCACAATTCAAGAACATACAGAATAACATACAGAGTTGGAAGGGACTTTGAAGGTCTTCTAGTCCAACCCTGTGCTCAAGCAGGAGATCCTACACCATTCCAGACAAATGGCTGACCAATCTCTTAAAAACCTCCAGCGTTGAAGCACCTACAACCTCTGAAGGCAAGCCATTCCATGGATGAATTGTCCATACTGTCAGGAAATTTCTCCTTAGTTCTAGGTTGGATCTCTCCTTTTTAACGTGTGGCCTTCTGATGGCTTTCCCTTTAACTTTGCCTGTCAGAATCCAGCTGGGATGATTGTAAATGGTAATCACATCTCTCTATGTATCGCTGGCAATAGTTGGAAATGTGCAGTGGTTGCCAAGCACTTGAATTGCAACCATGTGAGCATGAGGATAGCAATAGCAATAGCCCTAACACTTATATACTGCTTCACGATGCTTTACAGCCCTCTCTAAGTGGTTTACAGAGTCAGCCTATGGCCCCCCCAACAATCTGGGTCCTCATTTTACCCACCTCGGAAGGATGGAAGGCTGGGTCAACTTTGAGCCGGTCAGGATTGAACTCTTGGCAGTGAGCTGAGTTTGTCTGAAATACTGTATCCTAACCACTATGCCACCATGGTACATTGCAAAAGAAGCTACAATGGTTATGAGGATTAGCTGTAAGTTACTTTATTAGCGCCATTGTAACTTTGAACAGTTGCTGAGTGAACGATGGCTGTGAGGACTTCCTGCATTGTGAAGGTTTGAAGGAGGTTCCCGAATGATGCATAGCTATTTATAAGAAGAGTAGAGTAGAGTAGAGTAGAGTAGAGTAGAGTAGAGTAAAGTAGAGTAGAGTAGAGTAGAGTAGAATAGAACAATACAGAATAGAATTATTTATTTCCAAGTATGTGATGACACACAAGGAAATTGTCTTTGGTGCATAAGCTCTCAGTGTACATTCAAGCAACAAATGATAAACCATGTTCATAATCATACAAAATAACCATCATAAATCATAAGATACAACACTCAGTGATAGCCATAGGATACAAAATGAGCAAGCAGCATAAATCATAATAGGATGCTAAATAAAGGCAATCAACATAAATCATGAGATGCAAACAACAAGGTTATAGTCATAAGACGGAAATAGGCAATAGGAAAAAGGAGAAGGATAATAGCAAAACAGTCCTACTGGGTGATTTGATATCCCAGGAGGATAAGAGGGTGTTGTGGGAATTACCAGTAGTTGTTTAGCAGAGTGATAGCATGAGGGAAAAAACTGTCCTTGAATCTAGTTGTTTTGGCGTGAAATGCTCTTTAGCGTTGTCTTGAGGGAAGAAGTTGAAATATTTAATGTCCAGGATGTGTGAGGTTTGTTGATATTTTTAAGTCTGCTATTGCCCTCTCTCTCTCTCTCTGTCTCTCTTTCTCTCTCTCTGTCTCTGTCTCTCTCTCTGTCTCTCTGTCTCTGTCTCTCTCTCTCTCTCTCTATCAATATGTATGTCTGGGGTTCTGTGGTGCTATTTGTCCATCAATAAGAATCTTAGACTTAGAATAACTTTATTGTCACTTTAAATGTACATGGATTGGCATTCATTAAAATGAAATTTCATTCCATGCAGCTCTCAAAGGGTCACCACCTCCAATATACACTACATAAACATGACAAATAAAAAATAAATAAATATGCATATATTTGCATACATTATATGACACAGCGAAACAACACAGTCTAGTTCGGAAATATACATGTACATGGTGAGAGAATCAAATCTTGCAAGTTTACCAGACGGATGGCTTAGGGAACAAAGCTGTTATAGAATCTGCTAGTCCTGCTAGACATACTTCAAAACTTCCTCCCAGAAGGGAGCAACAGAAGCAGACCATGAAGTAGGTGTGCAGGGTCTCTAACAATGCTTTGAGCTCTAAGCACGTAGCGCCTATAAGCAGTAAACTGAATAACGGGGAGCGAGCTTCCTATAACCTTTTCGGCTGTCCTCACCACTCTCTGTAGGGACTTTCTATCGTAGGCACTGCTGCCATCAAACCAAACAGGGATGCAGTTTGTTAAAACGCTCTCAGTCGTGCCTCTGTAAAAAGTGGCCAGGACAGAAGGAGAAAGAATGGGAATGAATATGATATGGCAGGAGAATGTAATAAAAGAAAGGTAATGTTCAAAAATGGGGTGGATCTGGCTTGGAGTTGTTGAAAGAAAAAAATATCAGAGAAAATCCCCCCCTCCAATCCACCCCAGATCCCAAAGGGGGAAACAGCTGGGCAGTGGCTTGGAATTTTGCTGACTGGTCATTGTAAGCCCACCCCCTTCCTGGTTATGTGACTCAGAGTAGAGCATTCAACTCACCAAATGTTTCCCAATGTATACATACAAGCAATTGCATACAAACACAACGCAAAGGGAGGCAGGAACACAATTACATCGATGGAATACATTACTTCATTATCGGTCGCCCTCGACGTATAGCCATTCATTTAGTCACCATTCCAAGTTACAACAGCACTGAAAAAAGTGACTCACAATGATTCACTTAACAACGGTGGCAGAAAAAGGCCGTGAAATGGGCCAACAACTGTCTTGCTTAGCCGTGGAAATACTGGGCTTAATGGCGGATGTAAGTTGAGGACTACCTCTATACAGAAGCAAACACACTTTGTAAAGAATTTCAGAAACTATGCTATGCATGCTTTATTTTGTTAGATGCTAAGATCCATGAACTTTCTTTATTTCAGCAGGACACCTTAGTGGGAAAAGAGTGCATTGTTGTTGCTGAGCTTAATGGAAACCAAAATTCCTTTCAAACTAAACAAAAATGACTACAGACAATTGTGCAGATTCAGGAAGCATTAGCTGTTTTCTGCAATTTCTTCATAACTGCTCTTATCAACCTAACAGCTGCTTATTCAGTTCATGCTTTTATGTAACGTCTTCAAGGGCCATCTAACTCTTTTGAGTAGTGCATATAATTACATTGTATAAAAATGTGTTCTCCTCTCTATTCTATTCTCCAAAGCCCCTGAGGGCAGGACAAGAAGCAATGGGTGGAAACTAATTAATCAGAGAAGCAACCGAGAACTAAGAAGAAATTTCCCGACAGAACAATTAATCAGAGGAACAACTTGCCTCCACAAGCTGTGAATGCTCCAACAGTGGAAGTTTTTAAGAAGAGATTGGAAAACCATTTCTCTGAAATGGTTTAGGGTTTCCTGCCAAAGCAGGAAGACCTCCAAGGTCCCTTCCTATTCTATTCTATTCTATTCTGTTCTATTCTATTCTATTCTATTCTATTCTATTCTATTCTATTCTATTTTCTGTTCTATTCTATTCTATTCTATTCCATTTTCTATTCTATTCTATTCTATTCTATTCTATTCTATTCTATTCTATTCTATTCTATTCTATTCTCTTTTCTGTTCTATTCTATTCTCTATTCTATTCTATTCCATTTTCTATTCTATTCTCTATTCTATTTTCTATTCTATTCTATTCTATTCTATTCTATTCTATTCTATTCTATTCTATTCTATTCTATTCTATTCTATTCTATGGAGCAGCCATAACTTCTGAAGGCTAAGCTGTTCCACTGGTTAATTGTCCTCACTGTTAGGAAGTTTCTCCTGAATTCCAGGTTGCTTCTATCCTTGATTAGTTTTCATTCATTGTTCCTTGTCTGGCCTTCGGGTGCTTTGGACAATAGGTTGACCCTCTCCTCTTTGTGATACCCTCTCAAATACTGGATTGCTGATATCATATCCCCCCTTCTTTTGTCTAGACTGTCCATGTCAAGTTCTTGCAACTGTTTTTCAAATGTTTTTGTCGCCAAGCCCTTAATCACTTCAGTTGCTCTTCTTTGCCCTTTTTCCAAAGTCTCAACATCTTTTTTTTTTTGTAATGTGGTAACCAAAACTGGATTCAGTATTCCAGGTGTGGCCTTACTAAGGCTTTATAAAGTGGTACTGATACTTCAGGTGATCTTGATTCTATGCCTCTGTTTATACAGCCAAGGATTGTATTAGCCTTCTTGGCTGCCTCTGCACACTGCTGACTCATGTTTAAGTGATCATCCACTACAAATCCCTCTCACAGTTACTCTTTTTGAGCCATGTTTCATCTAATTTGTATTTGTACCTTTGGTTTTTGTTTATGTATTTATTTATTTGTCAAACATGTACAAGATAACAAGTATAAGTATGAACATAAACAAGAACAAAGGAAGTAAATACAGATCAATGGGGACGGTAAGACAGGGATGGTAGGCAGGCTAGTGCGCTTATGCACACCCCCTTTAAGGACCTCTTAGGAATGGGGTGAGGTCTACGGTAGACAGTTTGAGGCTGAAGCTGTGAGGGGTTGAGGCTGTAACAATGGAGTCAGGTAGGGCATTCCAGGCGTTGACCACTCTGTTCCTGAAGTCGTACTTTCTGCAATCGAGTTTGGAGCCGTTTACTTTGAATTTGTATCGTTTTTTTGCCTGTGTAATATTGTGGTTGAAGCTGAAGAAGTTGTTGACAGGCAAGATGCTATAGCAGACAATTTTGTGAACTATGCTTAGATCAGACAGCAGGCGCTGCAGTTCCAGATTGTCCAGGCCCAAAATTTTGAGCCTGGAGGCATAAGGGATTTTATTGTGGGTAGAGGAGTGAAGTACTTTTCTCGAGAAATACCTCTGAACCCGCTCAATTGTGTTAACATCCGATATTGCGGATTCCAGGCGGACGAGCTGTATTCAAGAATTGGTGTGGCAAAGTTTTTGTATGCCCTAATTAACAATTCAATGTTGCTGGAGAAGAAGCTTCGCAAAATAAGGTTAACGATTCCTAAAACCTTTTTGGCAATACTGTTACAGTGAGCTCTGGGGCTTAGATCATTTGAGATGAGTATTCCTAGGTCCTTTTCCTCTGCCCAGGTGTAAAACCTTGTCTTTCTCCCCATTAAATTTCACTTTGTTGGATAGGGCCCATTGTTCAAGTCTGTCGAGATCTTTTTGGATCCTCAGCTTATCTTCTGAGGTGTTGACTATTCCTTAGCGTCATCTGCAAATTTGATGAGCTCCCCTTCTATTCCCTCATCTAAGTCATTTATGAAGGCCACTGCTGAATGAGAATAAGGATTTCTTGTTTTTCTCTCATGGGTATGAAGAAACAAAGAAAGCCTCTTCCTGAGTAATAAAAACAAACCAAGCATGTCCTCTCGATTTGGAAACAGTGTGATTCTTCTCATTTTGTAATGGGTTCACGAGTCTTTCTGCCAGCTTGAATGAGTCTCTGCTTGCACAATGAGTGCTTGGAAGTGACCGAAAAATGGTCAGTCATTTAACCACCGCAGGAAAAGCAATCAAGAACAGGAAATGCTTCTTAAGTTTCCCATATCTCCGGCTTTTGAACAAAACCCAACTCTGTGCTTTGTCCAGCAAATGGACTATAAAGGAAACTGCTGGAAATTACAGAGGTAGTTTTCTTGCGTTGCCCAACTTGAACAAAAACAACCCTCCAGCAGATCTGACATTAAAAAAAGAAAACAACTTGTGTATTTATTATGCTATTTAATTCGTAAGGGCTTAATAATTGACAGTAATCTATCACAGCAGGTTCCATCCTTGCAAATTGTACGAGCCTGGCTTGGACACGTTCATAAAATGGCTGCCATGACTGAGCATGTATTACCTACAAAACAATATTTCACACCTATTCACCACTTAGATGTACTACTGGGATTTATGTGTATGGTAGGAGAAGATCCATAAATGGTAGTCCAGAATAAGAAGGAACATCTGGAAGCTTTTGAGAAGAATACATTTTATTAAAAGGCATACTGGGTTCTCTACGACTTCTGGAATCTGTGTGAGCTCCAAAGGCATTCTTGGTTTTAAAACTTTTTAATTTGAAATGTTTTTAAAATGACTTCGGTGGAGTAATTTTTGTACTCTGCTTTTTTCTGGATTTTTTAAAAATCTTGTAAGACTCCAAGGTCATAGTAGTCAGATGGTTAAATAAACTTAATAAGGGAATAAAATTTAAAGTAATTATTGGAAAGGCTGGGAGCTCACTTTGCAGCTCACTAGGTTCCCTTTTAATTAAAATATAATCTATCGCCTCCAAATCAGGTGGAACACAGAACAATAGTAAGATTTGGAAAAGACCCAAATACCTTGCTGAACACTGTGTGGGTGTGGGTGTCTCTGTGTGTCTCTGTGTGTGTGTGTGTCTGACTGAAAGCTGTTTCTTTCTCTTTGGTTGTTTAAGAATATAGAATTAGAGATGGAAGGACCCTTGGAGATCTTCTAGTCTTCTACTTAACCCACTGCATAAGCACCCACAACTTCTGGAGGCAAGCCGCTACAGAATAATTATTGAGTCTATCAACAGCACCTGTATAACTTATCTGGTTTGGCTCTACAACCAAACAAGACAGACACAGACTTCAATGGGTAATTAGAACTGCAGAAAAAACAATTGCTACCAACCTGCCTTCCACTGAGGACCTGTATACTGCACAAGTCAAAAAGAGGGCTGTAAAAATACTTACAGATCCCTCACATCCTGGATAAAAATTGTTTCAACTTCTACAACATTATAGGGCACTGCACACCAGAACAACTAGACACAAGAACAGTTTTCCCCCCGAAAGCTATCACTCTGCTAAACAACTAATTCCCACATCACTGTCAAATTATTTACTAAAACTGTATTCTTCTCATCCTTCCTATTACCTATCCCTTCCTACTTATGACTATAACCATGTTGCTTGTATCTTTACAATTTATATTGTTTTATTTGTTTCCTAGTATGATTTGATTGCTTATTAGTAACCTATGACTATCATTAAGTGTAGTATCTTATGATTCTTGATGAATGTTTTTTTTTATGTACACTGAGAGCATACGCACCATAAATTTCTTGTGTGTTCAACCACACCTGGCCAATAAAGAATTCTATTCTATTCTATTCTATTCTATTCTATTCTATTCTATTCTATTCTATTCTA
>NW_020770302.1:0-25848 GCF_900518735.1 Pseudonaja textilis
AGTGAGTGGACCTGAGTGAGAACTCCTTGAGTCCTCAGGACATAACAGCTAGTCTAGTTAAGAAAAGGACCAGGGGAGACATGATAGAGGTCTTCCAATATTTGAGGGGCTGTCACAGAGATGAAGGGGTCAAGCTATTTTCCAAAGCACCCTAAGACCAGACAAGGAATAATGAATGGAAACTGATCAAGGAGAGATTCAATCTAGAAATAAGGACAAATTTTCTGACAGCGAGAACAATCAAACAATGGAACAGCTTGCCTTCAGAAGTTGTGGGAGCTTCATTACTTGAGGCTTTCAAGAAGAGATTGGACTGCCATTTGTCAGAAATGGTGTAGGGTCTCCCGCTTGGGCAGGGGGGTGGACTAGATGACCTACAAGGTCCCTTCCAACTCTGATTATCTGTTAAATCTGTTAAATCAGGGTTTACTTTACAATTAGAATTGAATTGTAAGTAAACCCTGAGGGGAAAAAAGAGGCCACTTCTCCTTCAACAGATTTCATGGCTATTGACAAAATTAAAACAAATACTGTAAATAGTGAAGGCAGTTCTGTAATTTACATAATGACACTTTGGCAGAAATCATAACTCAACCGATTGTTGAACCAGAAAATGTGTTTGCTTATTCATGAAACGCTAGGATTCCTGCAAACAGAACACCACTCTGGTATGTACATTTTTTTCAGCTGTATAGATGCACGTAAATCACAGAGGATGATTGCATTGTAGCATTCTCCACCCAACCCTGACTCAACAGAAAACTACACTAGCCTGAAATTTGCTCTCTCATTGCCAATTGCTACCCATCTCAGTGCTTCTATTCCTAACCATTGGAGTCCTCTGACTTCTTTCCAAAAGAGTGATTGTCAAAGCCTAACAGATTTGATGTGCCATGATAGTACTTGAACAGTGTGTAGGAAAAATCAGGAAACAAAATGTAATATGTTATTGCTGAGGATGACTTAACCCTGTCTCACTCATGAGCCGGAGATGAGATGAAGGCTCATGACAGATATGACAGATGTGAGGATATGACAGAAAAAGATGTTTTCAGGGCGTCTTCATGCTATGCCTAGACACTCTTGGGGAAAGTCCAGACTCATTACACTCTATGCTGATTAGTTTATTAGATTACTTAGCTACCACTTGTTGTGGCCAAAGCCTGTTGTTAATTACAGCATAACATTGGAATGTTTTTGATATACCCATCTGGCTCACATTATTATTTGCCCCTTTCTACCAGGTTCGCACGACAGCTGTACCGCCTTTGAGATATGATCAGTGAATAGAAACAATTTGATTTGCTGGGCAACAGGTTCCTGACTGGTTCTTCAGATTGATGTTTTCTTATGAGGTCACTTTAAGCAGTTCTGCATGTGTGGGTGTGATGGTGGGGCCATCTCATAGGTTTAGTAGCAAATGTAGCTCACATGTGTCGCAGAGGTGAAATAACTTTTCCCATGATAGAACACATTGCATGGCTGGTTAATATTAATGCATAGAATTGTTCCAGGCAACCAGAATATTTCTCTCCATCTCCATCTTAAAATGAATACATCTGAAAATACACCCTGTGAGATAATGGTGGATTGTTATTTTGTCTGATGTATCCTCTCTCCAAATTATGCTGGCCTAAAAGATGTCCTTTAGACAAAGTTCCTCACTGTATATTTTTTTTAGTTATTGGCAAATATCTTCTCAAAATCCATTATCTTAATTATGGGTGGACAATTTTTCTATAGGGAATATTTTCAGGGCTCATTGAAGAACTCTCTTTGTTGGTCCTTTTTCATACAACATTGTTTTGTGCTACTTTATATGCGTGTTTGTGATATACTATCATGTAACTCTCTCTTTCTCTCTCTCTCTCTCTCTCTCTCTCCACACACACACATACACACACACACTTGGGGGGGGGGAGAGAGATTCCTTTGCTTAATGATGGTTTATTTAAAAAACAGAACATGAACCTTACGATCCTCAGTATTATAGTAAATCAAAATAGTAGAGACTATGGCTATTATAATGCAAATACACATTTCTTTCTAAGGAAAGGGACACTATGAGTGGCATAGATACTTCCCTGCTTAAGTTTATTGTTATTTTTATGTTGACTTACCATTGCAAATTACAGCATCTGCAACAACCTAGCTACCTCTTTACATTTTAATATCCTCTTTTGAGGTCTTTGGGAGAAATAATAACATCGACAGAAGATAATTCTGGAAAAATTCTGTAAAATAGCCCTGCTTATCTTAAGAAAAAAAAAAACTCTGATAGTGAAAGTATTCTAGGAAAAATCTGACCTAGCTTCTGCATTATATAAAATATGTTTCACACATGTGCACTAGATGATATTAACATATGTCCATTCACTGGATGGATTGTATGTCTACTTGCATTTGTTGGGCATAATCCCTCTGTATATTGTCCTGGAAATAGTGTCTATCAAGTTCAGCCAGGTACATATCATGAGTAAATGCAAATCAGTGCTTCTACCACTCAGCAATTCTTAACAGTTGTTTCTCTTCTGAGAGTAATCATGCATGAAAAAATGACTTGTCATTCCCCCCCTCTGTGCTACTTTCACATTGCTACAAAAAAAAGTCAGTATCAGCATATCCCGTTCAGACCAAGTGAGACTTCCTACCAGTATTTTGATAGTCCCAGCAGAAAACATTACAAATAATGCAATAGATTGATAGCTAAACGCATTTGTGCAATTTTCTTGGTCTTAAAATCACATCTTGGCCTCCCCATTGGGCACCATCTGAATCATATTCTGTGGGATCTTTCATATAAGGTGGAGAAATGATAGTTTCCTACAATTTCATAAAATCCCTGCCATCATAAACCTATCTATGAAAAGTCTGAATGAAAGATTTTGCTAAGACAGGATGCTCCAAGGATAGATTTGTCTTATTACCAGGGATGAAGGAAGCTTCTTTCATTGGACACCTCAAAACGTCAAGAGTTTTTCTATTACCAGCAAAACATTTCAATAACCACATGCACATGGAACCCAAAGTCCGTCCATCCTTCCTTCCTTCTTTCCCTCCTTCCTTCCTTCCTTCCTTCCTGCCTGCCTGCCTGCCTGCCTGCCTGCCTGCCTGCACTTCTGTGCTGCATTACTATCATTACAACTTTCCAGCCCATCTTGAATCTTTAGACCCACTCTTAACAGAATAACAGAGTTGGGACGGACCTACAACCCCTGCTCAAGCAGAAGACTATACAATTTCAGACAAATGACTGTCCAAACTTTTCTTATAAGCTTCTAGTGATAGAGCACTCACAACTTCCAAAGGCAGGCTGTTTCACTGGTTAATTTTTCTCACTGACAGGAAATTTCTACTTAGTTCTAGATTGGATATCTCCTTGATTAGTTTTCATCTATTGCTTCTTGTCTTGCCTTCTGGTGCTTTGAAAACTAGGTTGACCCCTTCTTCTTTGTGGCAGCCCCTCACATATTGGAACACTACTATCATGTCATCCCTCGTCTTTATTTTCACTAGACTAGGCATACCCAGTTTCTGCAGCTGTTTTCATCATATGTTTTAGCCTCCAGGCTTCCTAATCAACTTTTTGTTTTTTTCTGGATTCTTTCCAGAGTCTCAACAACTTTTTTTATATTGTGGATCAGAACTGGATGCAGTATTCCAACGGTGATCTTACAAAGTCTTATAAAGCAGTACTAAATCAGAACTATCATGAGTATCTGCCCCCCAAACCCCAAGAAAGCCCCAAGAAGCTCAAAAATATCAAATTACAAAATATAGTTTTGCAAATTAGGATTTCCTGAACTCAAACAAGAGGAAAACTGCTTTAGCTATTCACTAGAAATGTTTGCATGGATAGCCTAGGAGCTAACAAATAGCACCACGTCCTTTTGTAAAAGTGCACTTTCTTTTGATTGTTTTTATTCCAATGACTATCATTCTTTGACTTTGTTCAGAATTCCTCATTGGTTCAGTGGGAGTAAGGAGGTAAATAAGTTTGTGGCTGAAAACTCAAAAAGAAAACACTGGCTTTCATTAACTGATCCATAGGAAGGAAGATTTAGACTCAAAGAATTAACCTTGTACAAGTTTAAACAAATTCTACCAAATCAATGTGATGAAAATTAGGAATATAATATACCTTGCCAGAGTGGTGGGATTCAAAAAATTTTACTACCGGTTCTGTGGGCATGGCTTGGTGGGTGTGGCAGGGGAAGGATACTGTAAAATCTCCAGTCAGAGGTGGTATTTGCTGGTTCTCTGAAAAATTCTACTCAAAATTTCCACTACCAGTTCTCCAGAACTGGTCAGAACCTGCTGAATACCACCACTGCCTTTGCCAGTATGCTTCTTGTGCATATGCTCATGGGATACCTGGAAACAGTGGACAGAACTCTAAATTTATTAAATGATTTCTTTTGATTCAATTAGCATGATCAACAGAATCACAAGTGGGTATACATTGAGTTGGAGATGTAGACTTAAAAATCCATACAACCCCTAGATCAGAGGTCTCCAAACTTGGCTACTTTGAGACTTTGTGGACTTCAACTCCTAGAATTCTCCTCCCAGTTCAACTCTGGGAGTTGAAGTCCTTAAGTCTTAAAGTTGCCAAGTTTGGGGACCCCTGCCCTAGATGGTAACAGCAAGTTAGATTTTTCTCTGTCTCTTTGCTGCCACCTTGTGATTATCTATGGTTTTTGCAGCCCAGGTCTGATAGCATTATGGAGTTGGTCTGCACTGACTGGGATAAGCATACAATACTGTGCAACATGACCCTTCTCTCCTGCAATTTTTATCTTCTTTTGAAAAGATCATAGGGGTTATCTGATTCCATTTCTTTTCTTAGTCAAATAAATTGGACTGACCACTGTTGTTTGATATTATCTTTACTAATCCCATAAAAGTCACTGTGTTTTTTTTTTTTTTGAAAAATCATTGCTCTTCAGAAGTTGAAATAAGGCTGAGACTGCTAGAAGTGTCTTTTTTTTCAGAGTTCACCAAGACATTTTGATCATTTTTATCATCCAGTTTTGTTCCCATGGTCACATTTATGAATTGTAAGCAACAGCTCTGGGCAGCATGATAAATTTATCCTTTTGCTTTTTCCCCAAGTCTGATTTCTCAGCAGACAAATTGAAGTCATATCCTCACAATTTGTTTGACTAAGAGTCAATGAGCATAATAATGTGTTGCACTAAATTAGAATGTGTACAAACAATCCAGTTTACTGAATCCCAGAACAATCATGCATCAAATTATTCGAAGAAATGTCCACTTGGGTTCAGTTCCAAGTGAGAAGAAAGACACTGGAAACATGGAGGCTGATTGGAAAGATGGCTTAATGGTGAAGCAGAACCACCAAGCAGGTGTGATTCTAGGTAGCTGACCACATGAGTGGAGAATGAGGTATATTTATACACTCTGTTGGGCTTTGAACTTGCTTTCTGTTCCTGTGGCAAGAAATGTAATCCTGATTGATTGTCAGATTCCCATGGACCATGCAGTGGTAATTTTGTAGGTTGTCTTGAGTCCCAAGCTTGGTTGAATCTTGGGTGATGCTGGGTGATGTAATGAAGGGGTTTGGGGCAATTCCTATTATGGCTTAATGGCTTTGCCCTGAAGGATCTTGAGTGAGGGTATTTGCTTATGAATAGAACTAGCCACCTCTTTATCTCTTAAGTGCTGACATTTGCTGTGGGCTATTGAGGAGGATGGGGGCTATTAAGAGTGAGTCTGCTTCCTGCCTAAAAAAACATATTTCTCCATTTCTCATCCAGGGAAATATAATATTCGGTGTTTTAATATTTCATAGAATATTTCTGGCAATTCTAGAAAACATAGAAATTCTTCTAAGAGAGGGCTGGGTGCTAACTTCCTACAGAGTTAAGCTATGCATATGTACTCCTCCAAGAAAAAAAGTTAGTTAAAAAAACACTTAAGGAAACAATTTCTCTCTTACAGAACTTACCACAAAGCCTGGTCTTTTTCCAGGGAATGGAGAAGACACAAAATCTTGCTAAGAGTCTCTTCTCATAGAATATTAGACAATCCCTGGAGAAAGTGAATTTTTTGACTCAGTTAGTATGTTTTCATTTTGCCTGAATGCATCCAATCTCTTAAAACAGCACTCTCAGTTTAACCAGTAAAATTGCTTTACATGTTGTCTTTATTGAGAACGCTCAGCAGAATAATCTAATTTGACTTCAGATAAATGACCATTCTCATACTAAATATGCATTTAAAGAACTTTTACGGACATTGTGTTATTTGCATTTTACATCTTTGGAGTACAAAGAAGATAAACCTGGTATTTAAGGAACAAATGAACAACCTTTTAGATAATCTGAGAGAAGCAACATAAAAAACCTATTAGGAAGAATAAATCAGTGTTGTTCCTGTATACTAGTGAAAGAGTTAGTTGCAAGGACCTTGTTAAATTTTAAGAGAGAATAGAAGCATCTTCTCTAACTGCCAGCAATTGGCTGGTTTCTGAAACAGAAGAATTGAAGAATTACGCATCAGTGTCTGTTCCTAACTTTAATGAAGCCAAAATGAATAAAGATGTTGCAGTGCAATCTCTGGCTTCTCATACATCATGATGATGAAACACTATCCAGAGTTGCTTTGTATGAGATGGGCAGAAATATAAATGTGATAAATAAATGTTGAGAGAAATGAGATTTTGACACCCAGGACTCAAGGTATCCTCCCTCTTAAAAACTCAGTTTTTGTGATTTTATTAATTACACTTCATTTTATTTTGTAAGCTGCATTTGGTTCAGTTCAGTTTCCCAGTATGGAAAGGGGAGTAATAAACAAACATTGGGTGTTCTTTCTCTGTGTTGCAGTCAGTTACTTAGTGGGAAGAGAAATATAGTTTCCCAAGTTCTGGTCCAAAGACCTGCAAATTATTCTTCAAATCTAATACAGATAATCAGAGTTGGAAGGGACCTTGTTGGTCATCTAGTTCAACCCCCCGCCCAAGCGGGAGACCCTACACCATTTCTGACAAATGGAAGTCCAATCTCTTCTTGAAAGTCTCAAGTGATGAAGCTTCCACAACTGCTGAGGGCAAGCTGTTCCACTGGTTGATTGTTCTCACTGTCAGAAAGTTTCTCCTTATTTCCAGGTTAAATCTCTCCTTGTTCAGTTTCCATCCATTATTCCTTGTCTGGCCTACAAGTGCTTTAGAAAATAGCTTGACCCCTTCTTCTCTGTGGCAGCCCCTCAAATATTGGAAGATCTTCATCATGTCTCCTTCTCTTTACTAGACTAGCCAAGCCCAGTTCCTGCAACCGTTCGTTGTATGTTTTAGCCTCCAATCCCCTAATCATCCTGGTTGCTCTTCTCTGTACTCTTTCTAGAGTCTCAACATATTTTTTATAATGTGGTGACCAAAACTGGATGCAGTACTCTAGATGTGGTCTTACTAAGGCTTTATAGAGTTGTATTAGTACTTCCCTTGATCTTGACTGTATCCCTCTGTTAATACAACTTAGGATTGCATTCGCTGTTTTGGTGGCTGCTGCATACTGCTGGCTCATATTTAGCTGGTTGTCCACTAAGACTCCAAGATCCCTCTCACAGTTACTGCTATTGAGCCTGGTTTCATCCAGTCTATATGTGTACTTTTGGTTTTTCTTGCCTAAGTGTCGGACTTTACTTTTTTCTATGCTGAATTTCATTTTATTAGTGTTCTAGTCTGTCAAGATCCATCTGGATCTTGAGCCTATCTTCTTGGGTGTTAGCTATTCCTGCCAGCTTAGTATCATCTGCAAATTTGGTAAGTTCCCCTTCTATTCCCTCATCTAAGTCGTTAATGAAGATATTGAAGAGTACTGGGCCTAAGATGGAACCTTGTGGCACCCCACTGCTTACTTCCCTCCATGTAGACTTTGACCCATTAAGGACCACTCGTTGAGTACAGTTTGCCAGCCAGTTGCAAATCCATCTAGTGGTGGTGCTATCTGTTCCATTTTTTTCTAGCATACTAAGAAGTAGGTTGTGGTCTACGTTATCGAATGCCTTGCTGAAATCTAAATATATTATGTCCACAGTATTTTGCTGGTCTACTAATTTAGTCACTGTGTTGAAGAATGAAATAAGATTGGTTTGGCATGATCTGTTCTTAACAAACCCGTGCTGACTGCTAATTATTACTTTACTTGTTTCTAGATGTTGGCAGATCTGTTTTTTTATTATCTTTTCCAGTATCTTCCCGGGTACTGATGTTAGGCTGATTGGTCTATAGTTTCCTGGGCCTGTTTTTTTTTCCTTTTTTGAAGATGGGAACCACATCAGCTCTTTTCCAGTCCTCTGGTAGTTCCCCGGTGCTCCAGGATTTTTGCAGTGGTTCTGAGATGACCTCTGCCAGCTCCTTTAAAACTCTGGGATGTAATCCATCAGGCCCCAGTGATTTGTTTTCATCAAGATCAGACAGATGTTCTCTTACTATTTTTTGCTTATTTTAACTTTTATTTCTGGTCTGTCTTTTACAGTTATGTTTTTGGTAGGTTGAGCTATAGTTTCTTTTTGCGTAAAGACAGAGGCAAAGAATGAGTTAAGCAGTTCTGCTTTCTCTCTGTTGCCTGTTACTTCCTCGCCATCTTCTCTCTTTAGTGGACCGACTGTTTCCTTGATTTTTTTCTTGTTATTTATATGTTGGAAGAAACTTTTTTTATTATCCTTGACTTTTGTTGCAAGTCTTTGTTTTTCTGAGCCTTTGCTATCCTGACTTCATCTTTGCAGATTCTGGCTATCTGCTGATATTCTGCCTTAGTTGTATGTCCTTCTTTCCATTTTTTGTTCTTGTCCTTTTTTTTCTTTCAAAGATGAATGCAGTAACTTTCAATCTATCTAATGTGATAGGTTTCATTGCTGCAGTCAAAGAAAAAAAAGGCACAGATCACAATATTGTCTCTGCAATTTGTTAGTATAACAAGCAGTCTGGGTGCAAAAGCAATACAATTATTTAATATATATTTAGCACTACCCTTAAAGTGGCTGCTAAAGTTGGATTTCTCTACCCTACTTTTTACAGGTATCCAGACTCTTCTCCACTATACAATCACTTGCTGGGTGGCTCAATGTCCATCGTTCTTGATGTCAGCCTGTTCTGATCTCTTGCCCAGGCACCTCCTTTCTGGTCACTGGCTTGCCCACTCATCTGTGTCATCTCTCCTCTGCTGGTACATCTGGTGCTCCCTTCTGGTCACTGGCTTGTCCACACATATGGGTCAGATCGCTTCCATCATCTGCTGGTACATCTGGAGCCCCCTCTGGTCACTGGCTTGTCCACTTGCCTTAATCAGTTTGCCTACATCACACCCGACACCCCCTCTGGTCAGTTTATCACCTACTTGCCTGGGTCAGCTCGCTTTCGCCATCTCCTCTCCCCTTTCAGGACTCAAGCCAACTCTCACTTCCAAAACTTTCTCGTCAAAATGTGACAGAACTGCCTTCTCTCCTTTCCCTGCCTTTCCCTGCCTCAGGGAAGCTCCATGGCTATTCTAACTAAAAATTCTAATTCTTCAATTTCTAACCTAGTCTGAGATAAATGCCGCCCCCACCCCCACCCTTTTACCTTTCAGGATTCCAGTCAACTCTTCTCCCAAAAGTTTCCCACCAAAAACCTGACAGAACTCCCCCCTCCCCCCAATCTCCTTTCCCTGCTTCTTGCTCCCTTCAGGGCTCCAGCCCCTCCCCCCACCTCACATAATATAATATTAAGGATTTTTTTTTAACTTCCATTTTTTTCAGCTCTCCTGCCTCCAGCTTTTAAAATACACTAATGGTAAATGAAGGATTTTAAATGCTTATATTTAAAAGGTAATTCTACTTGCAGGAGTTAACTGGTGAATCAGTAGGGTAGCAATATATATATTTGTCTAATAAATAAGTGAATAAATAAACAAGTTGAGAAAATGCAGCCCTAGATTAGCCTCTTTTAAAATGGAAAAGATAGTAGCCAGGCAAGGGAGGAAGAGAGACTCAAATAACCAGAGAGCATTTTATATTAGTGGCCTGAAGAGCTAACTTTCTTTCAGACTTAAACAACTCTCTTGTCTCTGTTTTTAAAGGGACTGAATAATGTAATATGGAGCTTGACCTTAAGTTATCTTGCTCTGCTTTAATTGGATTGTAGTTTCAAGATAGTCAAGGCGGATCAGAAATCAAGGCAAAACCAAAATTAAAATACAGTCATGTCCCTTGGTAAGGTGGATTATATTTTAAAAAAATCATCTCTCCCTCTCCCACCCTTCTCCCTCTCCCTCCCTTTCTCATTCTCCCTTATCTCCCTCTCCTTGCCCTCTCCCTCTACTCTCCCTACCTCCCCTCCCCTCCCTTCCCCTCTTCCTCTTCTTGTCTTTCCCATCCCTCTGCTCCCCCTCCCTCTGTCCCTTCCCATCCCATCCTCTCCCTCCCTTGCCCTCCCCCTCTGCCCTCTCTCTCTCTATACTCTCCCTTCCCCTCTCCCTCTCCTGCCCCGCTTTCTTTCCCATCCCTCTGCCTCTCTCCCTCCCATTCCCTCACCCTTTCTCCCTCTCCCCCAGGCAGTTAATTGTTACATTTTTTTTGGTCTTTGCAATGTGAAGCCTAAGCAGAAATGCTCAGTCAAACCAGCTCATTTTGCAACCTCCACTTGGGTTAAAGAAGATGACTTTTGCAAGCTTGGATTTTATTCTCTTTGAGCATTGAGACAATTGACAAAGTCAGTCTCAAGTCCCTCATGTCTCAATTATTTAATATCAAGTCCACGGAGAGAGATTCCTAAAATAACAGTTTCAAGGGCCCTGTGCCAAGAGTCAGGTTGGTAGAATGCATTATGGGCTGAGTGAAAAGCAAATGTTGACAGCAAACAGTGCCAAATCCTTTTCTTTTGAAACTGTGGGATGTTAAAAGGATTATTACCCAAAGATGTGAAATTCTGCTTTCCTCAAAACTAAAAGTAAAATAATTCTCACTGGCCAATTAAATACGGACAAAGGAAGAGTCAAAGCTCAATCTGATGTAGCTTGTTGAAATTCTCAGAATGATAAAAAAAGTTAAAGAATATTCACTTTATTTTAATTAAAGGTAAAAGTTCCCCTTGCACATACATGCTAGTTGTTTCCGACTCTAGGGGCTGGTGCTCATCCCCATTACAAAGCTGAAGAGCCAGGGCTGTCCGAAGACGTTTCCATGGGCATTTGGCTGGCATGAGTAAATGCCAAAGGCACACAGAACGCTGTTACCTTCCCACCAAAGTGGTTCCTATTTTTCTACTTGCATTTTTACATGCTTTCAAACTGCTAGGTTGGCAGAAGCTGGGACAAGGGGCTCATTCTGTTACACGGTGCTAGGGATTCGAACCTCTGAACCTCTGACCTTTCTGATTGAGGGAGAGAAAGTCAATCTGTTCTCTGAAGCACCTGACAAGAAGCAATGGATGAAAACGAATCAAGGAGAGAACCAACCTAAAATTAAGGAGAAATTTCCTGACAGTTAGAGCTATTAATCACCCATTTGTACTATTCAGGTGATCCTGAGAACACAGATAAACCTCCCAATGGCCTCCATGGCTCTCAGAGAGAGTGCTAATTACCAGATGACTGCAAGGAGTATAAAGCTTTCCATTCTCCACCATTCAGTCAGAATCGAAGAAGCTTCTTGGATGAGAAGTTAAATGTCTTCAAGGAACAACGAAGAAAGTCTAGTGTTTTGAAAAATCATCTCTGGGAAAACCATGACCTGAGAATCTCCATAGACATTCATTTCATCTGATCATTGTCACCATTGTTATTGTTGTTGTTGTTGTTATTGATCATCACACAGTCAGACAGATGTTCAGACTGGATTTGACATTTTTGTCTTTGTAAGGATTTGGGATAAGGAGATCTGGATATTGATGGTTTTATAGATATCATTGCAGGATGGAAGCTGTTCTGAGTAAAGCCACCTTTTGCAATTGACAGATAGCAAATTTGTCAATGCCAGTGGTGTTCAAGTGGTGCATTATTGTTATTTGTTTATTTTTATGTTGTTGTTGTTGTTATTGTTGTTAATCTTTGGTAAGATTCACAGCCTTTGGGGCTGGTTGGTAGCTCAACAGCTCAAGTCCTAACCAAGGACCTAGGAACTGTTCAGGTAGCATTGGGGGATATAAGCTGTTCCAAGTAGGGTGGTTTTTTGTAGAATCAGGGTATTCAAGTCTGATAAATTCAGAATTTCCAAATAGTGAGTTAACCCTTTAGATATTGCTCCAAGGGCTCCAATTACAATTGGGATAACACATGATTTCTTTTTCCAAAGTCACTCAACTTCAATTTCTAGGTCCCGGTACTTTGTAATTTTTTTCTTGCTGCTTGTCTTCAATTCATGCGTCACCGGGTATTGCAATGTCAATGAACCAAACCATTTTCTTTTCAACTATTGCTATGTCAGGTGTGTTGTAAGCCAAGTGCCTGTCAGTCTGAATTCTGCAGTCCCACAAGATCCTGACTTTGTCATTCTCCAGAACCTTCTCAATCAGATGTTCCCAGTAATTGTTACTAGACTCAAATCCAAACTTTTGGCACAGTTTCCAGTGAATAATTTTAGCAACTTGGTTATGGCATTCTAGAAGGTCAGTTTGTAAAATTTTGCTGCACCCACTGATTAAATAGTCAACTGTTTCATCTTTCTCATTACAGAGGTGGCATTTGCTGTTGGTGGTGACATACTGAATCTTTGCCTTCATGCAATTTGTGGCTAAGGTTTGTTCTTGAGCAGCCAAAATAAAGCCTTCAGTTTCTTTTTTCAGTATTCCTGATTTTAGCCAGTTCCAAGTAAGCTTTTGGTCAGCTTTGCCTTCAATACTTTTCAGGTATTGGCCATGCATAGCTTTGCTTTTCCAATTTTCAGTTCACTTCTCAATTGCTTCTTTTTTGTATTCAGCTTTTGACTTGGTTGCCTTCAAAAGGCCTCCTTTATGGTACTTCCTTAATCATTGGCTCTTTACTTTTCTAGATGTAGTAATTCACGCTGTGTCTTTCTTCTTCTACAGCCTGCTTTACTTGTGGGAGGTCTCAACCACCCTCTGCTCTTGGTAAATATAATTGATCAACATTACTTTTAGGGTGCAAGGCATGATTCATAGTGATAAGCTTCGTTGTTTTTCTGTCCAAATTGTCCATCACCATCTGGGTCCAGTCAATTATTCCTGCAGAGTATCAAATCACAGTATAACCCAGGTAGTTATTGCTTTTATGATGTTTCCACTACTCAATTTGGACTTTAAAATCTTGTGAATTCTTCGAAAGTACTTGTCTGAAATTGATTCCTTGACTTTATTATGCATTAAATCAGATGCATTAAATCATCGTCATCATTACCATCATCATTTTATTTTGCATGTTTTATCCAGGTGTGGGATTCTACCAGTTCACACCTATTTGCTAGAACTGGTTGTTAACATTCTAAACAGTTCAGAGAACTGGTTGCTAGAAGAAATTACTGGCCTAATCCTGTAAGGAAGGCAGGAAGGAAACATTCTGGTGTTGCTTACAGAAACTGCCTTTCCATTAACCCTTATTACATTTTTGGCAGGACTAGACTTCCTGTCTCAGGAACTTCTCTGGAGTTTTTTCTCCTTCCTTTGCTGGTACTTTGCTTGTGTGGAGTGACCATTCAAAGTTACAATGGCAGTGAAAAAAATGACTTATGATCATTTTTCACACTTATGACTGTTGCAGCATCCCCACAGACATGAGAGGCCCGGCGAGGAGATGCAAGCCTCGATGTGAGTGATATTGAGTTGGCTACGTCCAGCCAATAACATGACCACCAAGCCATGACCACCCAGTCACATGACCACCTAAGCCATGCCCACCACCTAAGCCACTCCCACAGAACTGGTTGTTAAAAAAATTGAATGCCACCCCTGGTTTTAAAAGCTACCTGGAGTCATGGAGAGTAAATGATGCTTAGAAGAGATGCACCCTTGTTTCTCTGAAAGTTACTATTAATGCAATTCCAAAAGAATACTTATTTAATTCATTGCATATGTAGACCAACACATCCTTTCATGCTTTGAATATTCTTGTAGGAAAGCTTTTCATGCCCAAACACCCATCTTACAGGAATCATACTCCTCATTTGACCTGACCCTTGGCACCATTACTTTAGTGTTGCAGTTAATTTAATATATCCCCTGTAATATGCATGTTATTCCTTACTCCAGTATGCAAATAGCACTATAAATAGTATTTGGCGAGAAAAATAACCCTAAGATGCAAAACTGTGTTTTCATTTTTGAAGGGCTATCAATAATCAATCTACCTTCTGCCAACTTAATGTTCTACTTCCATGAACATAATTTCTACATTATTTCAACCAGTCATGGACAAGTTGCTGCCCAATA
Source organism: Pseudonaja textilis (assembly GCF_900518735.1). The sequence goes on from NW_020770302.1 coordinate 14,384, forward strand.
GCTATATGTATTTGTCATTAAAAAGAAATCCAAATATGGAGGCATATCTAAAATGGTGATAAATCAAATCCACAGAAATGATAAATGCAAACTCAGATGTTTTTTTACATGCCTATTTATTTTTAGTGCTCATCCTTTAACTAGACCACTGCGTATATTTCTGTGATATGTTGACAAAGGCTACTGATGTGTCTCAATTGTAATGAATTTCTTTTTTCAAGATTTAGTTCATATCTTTCTTGCAATAGGATTTGTATCAGGTGAAGCAGATGATCTGATTGATGGAGAACTGCAAACTTGCATATTTCAGATTAATGCGATAAATATTTCATTTTAAGACTTCTCTCCCAGTAGATATTGTTAATAACTCCTTATGCTTCCTTATGCTGTCTCTCCTCTCTCTCCTCTCCTCTCTCTTCCTCTCTCCTCTCCTCTCTCCTCCTCTCTCCTCTCCTCTCTCCTCCTCTCTCCTCTCCTCTCTCCCTTCTCTGTTGAAGACTTGGGAAGAGCTTTCCCAATGTGATAAACACATCATCCATAGAAGTAGCAAATCATGACACTAGTATGAGAGCTTTATTGTGCAAATGGCATGATTATACAACTTTTGTCACAGTCTGACACAACATAAATCATGTCATTTGCAAAATGATTTCGTGGTGACATTACCATCAGTCTGGCTGGTGAAAACCACAGTGACAACATCATCACATTCTGTGCTCAGCACATTGAGCTACAAGCACGTACCACAGTTCTTGTCCATATCCTTTCATTTAAGATTGATGTTTGTCATATCTTCCTGAAATGCAACAGTGATGGCATAATGGCGTAATTCAAATGACGTAGCTGGCATCAGTTTGATCTTACTTGCCACTTCATATGGATGCTCAATTGTAATACCAGAGGTTTCAAACATTACAATCAACTTTCATGCTAAGTGTGATTTTTCAAATCCTTGTCCTCCCTCACTGGTGTTGATGCCATTTTAGAATAGCATATGTGATCTTAATGCACTTATATTCAGGACTTAAAAAAGATCCTTACAGGTAATCCTCAACTAATGACCACAACTGAGCCCAAAAATTCTGTTGCTAAGCGAGACGGTTAAGTAAATCTTGGTCCATTTTATGACCTCTCTTGCCACAGCTATTATATAAATTACTGCAGTTGTTAAGTTAGTAACACAGTTGCTAAATGAATCTGGCTTCCCCATTGACTTTACTTGTTAGAAGGTCACGAAAGGGGATCTAAATGATCACGGGACACTGCAATCGTCAAAGATTGTGCCATAACATAGAACATCAACAGAGCTGGATGGGACCTTGGAGGTCTTCTAGTCCAAGCCCCTGCTCTAGCTGGAGACCCTGTACCATTTCTGACAAATAGTACAGGGTCTCCAATCTTGAAGGGCACCAATACCAGAATGTTGTGGTTAGCTGGTAGCAGGTGCAGATGGCTAAGGAGAGTGATGACTCTGATGAAGGGCCAGGACCATCAGAGAGTGGACTGATGCCTTCAGAGATTGTGGGGGCTGGCAGCAGTGATGAGCAGGTTCCTGAGCAGCCTGTGCCAAGTGCATGTGCACAAAGGATTACTCAGAGGAAAGAACAATTACAGCAGCACAGGAAACTCGGGAGTAAGGTTGCAAGGTAATGACCCCCTCCCTCAAGAGGATAAAAGCCGGGTTTGGAAAAGCATTCTTTGCAGACAGCAAAGAAGCTCTGAAGTTCAACTTGTGGACATCTTAGTTCATGTTTGGAGAATCTTGTAAATTAGTTCTTATCTCTGGGTTTTTGGCAGCCTTGACAAACAACTTGGCAAGGCTCTTTCTTGTCAGAGCTAATTAGTGGAAAGCAGCCTTCAGAACAGAATTTGTTATTAAACCTTAAAAGGTGGGGGCTGCTGCCTTTGTCTGTGTTTGCTCTTTGGGAACCCGGTTGGGTCAGAACAAGTTGGAAGGGACCTTGGAGGTCTTCTAGTCCAATCCCCTGCTCTAGCATTTCAGACATATAGTACAGGGCCTCCAAACTTGACGGGCACCAATACCAGGGAAAGAACAATATGAGTCAATTGCCAAGTGTCTAAATTTTGATGATGTGACCATGGAGACGTTGCAATAGTTATAAGTGTGAAAAATGGTCATAAGTCCCTCTTTTCAGTGCTCTTTGTAACTTTGAACCATAACTAAATGAACTGGTGTCAGTCAAGGATTACCTGTATTTCATTCAGCAGCCTCATAATGTCTGGACTTCTTTCTCATAGCCAGGTTTAGAAATTTTGTTATTTATGTACCTTTTCAATCACAACTCCACTAACACTATCCAATGCCTGCTCTCCCCCATTTTCTCTATGCAATTTCTTCCATGCAGCTGCAAGTACACGAGACATCTTTCTACTTATATTCAGCCACTGACTTTAGACTGCAAATCAGAAGGGTTTTTCTTTCCAATTACAGAAGACAAACAAAATGCCAGCTATTTTGAATAGAAGTCAGGGAAAGGGATAGGAAGCATATCCATTAGTCACATGCAGAGGTCTGAAGGAGTTAAAGGTTTGAGTGATGTACTCTCTCCAAGCAAAATTTCAAGGTGAATGTTCTTGCATTGATAAACAGCAGCAAAGCAGGGTAGCATGCTCTTATTTAAGGAAAGTGGTTTCTGGGCATATATAGAGCATGCACCAATTCCCCTGACTTCAAGGTCCAGCCACCAATTGCGATGCAATGGCTTCACCTCTTTACAAGGCAGAGTGCACTTTTCTCTACACCAAAGCAGACTAAATTAATTTCAGCTGTCATATAGAACATAGCATTGAACAAGAGTGCACTTACTTCCCACAGGCTTACTATCTATAAGCCAGATATTGTAAACATACTCTATTCATCTTTTGCAATATTTTCAGTAATTAGGTACAGCGACTGTTTGTGGGATAAGGGGAGTAATCAATAATTAATGGATGAGAGTGGCAGAGAGATCATTGCAATAGCATAGTGTGAAACCCTGACTCCAAATCCATTCTTCTACCTCTCATTGGAAGGGATTGAGGGCTTCTGCTTGATCAAAATAATTGTTGAAAATATAACCCCTAGAATAGGATGAAACAATCAGTTTTCGGCCTTCTTGAAGGTCTGTGGATGTCACAAGGATTTAGAGAAACAGTGAGGTGGTTGGCACATGCTGCATTAGCTAAAATGCAGCTAATTTTATTCCTCACATCTTACCATTGACTATGCTAGCTAAACTTGATAGACATTGGAGTTCAACAAGAAAATTCTCTCGGTGTGTTTTAAGGATACAAATGCAAGGCAAAGTTTGTTAATTAGCAACTCTCTTTTTTTCTGATCAGATCATCTCTATTATGGAGAGGACGGGGAGAAAAGACAAGAAAGCCTTGACACATCAGAACAGAAAAGATCCATTTTCCTTATACTCAACCTAGATCAGTGGTGGTATGCTACTGGTTCAGACCAGTTGGCAGAACTGGTAGTAAAAAAAGCCTCCAACGATCAGCTGAGAGGAGAAAGAAAAGAGCAGGATCGACCATCCCATCCACTCCTATGCCTTTTTCTTTATCCTCTCAGCTGATTGGTGCTGCAGGCCTCACTCAGGCTGGTGTGTTGGAAAGCTGTTCATGTGCATTAGGTGTGTGTGTTAGGTGCATGCACAATCACCGAACCGGCAGTGGAACAGTTAGGATCCCACTGCTGGCCTGGATATTAGTTTTTCAAATATTTTATTGTCTCCATTGGAGTGAAAATAGCACCTAATGGGGTTTTTTCGGTGGAAAGAAGAAGTCAGGAAATAAATGAGCAAGATGACGAGGGATGTTGAATCATAAGGCTGAACAGGATCTTGGAGGTCTTCTAGTATGCCCAAAGCAAGAGAACTTATACCATCCTGGACAACTGGTTTTCCAATATTTTCCTAAAAACCTCCACTAATGGAGCACCCACAATTCCAGGAGGGAAGCTGTTACATTGATTAATTGTTCTTACTATCAGGAAATTCTTCCTTGGTTCCAGATTGAATCTCTCTCCGATGAGCCTTCACCCATGTGCTTCTTGTCTTGCCCTCAGGTGCTATGAACAATAAATGGACCCCCTCTTCACTGTGGTAGCCCTTTAAGTATTGAAAGGTGACTATCATGCAATTCCTAAGCCTTCTCTTCATTAAGTTAAAGAATTCCCTTAGCAATTTACCATACAATTTAGCCTCCAGACCCTTTATAATATTTGTTGTGCTTCTCTGCACTCCTTCTAGGCCTCAGCATTTTTGTGTGTGTGTATTGTGGTGGCCAGAACTGGATACGGTGTCCCAAGTGTGGCCTCACTAGTAGAATATACAGCACTTTTATCATTTCCTATGATCTTGATGATAGCGCCAAAGCGTTACCACTGTTGATCAGACCAGAGATGTTGCCAAATTGAGGGTATATCTTTTTTCATCTTTGGTGGACGTGTAAGAAAGTTAGAATATACTGGGATTATTTTGATGCAGGATATTTTAAAAGTGGAAGTATAATTGTAATGTAACCAGATACAATTTTTTTTGGAGTTAATGGGAAAACTTTTATTATATGATAATGGCAGTGAGACTTCTATATTCAAAGGTGGAAGAACTTACAAAAACCTACAATGGAAGAATGGATGGTGAAGATGATAGAATTGATTAAATGGTGAAATTGAATGAAAAATTGACTTTGGGATTTGCTGATCAGTAACATATAAGATTATTGAAGTAATGTAGACAAATGTTATCCTTAGAGCAATAGTTTGTTGTGTTTTTTAAATCTATATCTGTACTAAAGAAAGCCAGAAGTCATTCTTTTTCTATCTTTCTTACTTTATTTTTTTATTTTTTCTCCACTCTTATTTTTTTCCCCTGAGTTTGTTTTTCTTTTTTCTCTGTATTTATCTTTTAACTTTGTACTTTTTTTTGGAAACCAGTGAAGTTGGAAATGATGAATATTGATTGGATCATATCAGAATCTGTATGATTTCCTCCTCAATTTTGTGAAGATACTGATTTTCATCAAGGAGCTACAGAAAACCATGGAAAGGAGGTTTGAGAGCCCCATATGGTTTGGGACCCCTTTATAGTCCATTCATTGTCAGACACTAGTCTGATATCACTTGGTGTCATGTGCGTGTCACATTTAATCCATGTAGAATGGCTATGGATTAAAATTGAGATAAGTACTGCATGCAAGACATAGGTTCCTCCTCTGAATTATTCCAAGTCTGGTTCTGCACAAGTATCCCCTTGAAGTTTTATCCTTGTGAGAGCAGATCTTGTCTGTTGTGTCTTGTTTTGGACTTGAGTTGATATTAAGCGATGTGGATTTCTGGCCATTTTCTTTGCACTTCCCTGCATATGGCTGACTTTGAAGGCTGTATGACAACTATAATAGGCAAGCCTACTGAAATTGCAATACTGAACATCCTTTAATCCATTTTTCAGAAGAGTAATGGGGCACTACTTGGCCATTTGTTGAAAGATAATTAAACAGAATGCAGATCTGTCACGGGAAAAAGAGCCCAAACATTATCTTTTTAAAGCACATATGTTTTGACAGAAACCCTAAAGGAAAAAAAAAGAAAGGAAAGAAACTATAGTAGTGACAAAGAGACAGTGTAATTTGGTCTGAGTTTAGAGTGATAGTGGGAAAAGGCAGCTTTTAAGCCATCTGTCCCCACTGAAGCCTTGGAAAATTTCCAGAGTCCTCAATAAGTTTCTATCTAGGAATCATTGCAAGGGGATTCTTGAGAAGAATTATATCAACATATATGGGTATATAGATTTGTGTTTGTATATCTGAACAGGATATTTCACAGACCCTGCTTCTGAGCTATAAGAAACCTATATAAGATCAAGAAATCTGAATATGTGCTATGACCAATGAAATCCAGTCTAACTTTACATAAATATAGCTCCTTCTGAGAAGACTAGATAGCAATGCAGAACAAATCTGATTTTTCTAGTTTCCAAATAATGACAATTTTTAATCTGAAGGGTCCTTGGTACTCCCTGAGCTTGCTTGTGTACTTGCAGAAGTTTCATTACCCAAACTAGGTAACCTCATCTGTGCTAGTAAGGGGAGCTATTTGCTGTCAGTTTATATATTCTGGTGGCTTGCCCTGTCAGTGTTGGTGAAGGAGCTCTTAGAGATTCTTTGGTTGGGCTGCTGGCTGCTGGCTACTTTGGCAGGCTCTTGATTGAGGTATTGTGTACTTGATTGTTGGTCTAATGTTAACATTGGAGTTAATCTATGCTGATCTGGGTACTTATTGATGGTGGAGAAGTGCTTGGGTCTTTTTGCTTCCTTTTGAGCTGGTTGGTTGTCTTGTTTGCATAGTCTCTAGATGTTAATTTTTATGTGTTTATTTGGCCAGGCCAAATCCAAAAACACCAGGGAATTTCTAGAAGCCTGGCACATTGACAAATTAGCCATCAATAAATAAGGTAAAGTTTCCCTTGCACATACATGCTAGTTGTTTCCAGCTCTACGGGGCTGGAAACAAATCTGAAGAGCCAGTGCTGTCCAAAAACATCTTTGTGGTCATATGGCTGGCATGACTAAATGCCGAAGGTACATCTTGTTACCTTCCCATCAAAGTTTACTTGCTTTCAAACTGCTAGGTTGGCGGAAGCTGGGACAAATAATGGGAGCTCACTCCATTACGCGGCGCTAGGGATTTGAACTGCCAAACTGCCGACCTTTCTGATCAACAAGCTCAGCATCTTAGCCACTGACCCACCATGTCCTGAACATCAATAAATACATAGACATTAATAACATCTACAGACAAAATAGACAATCAACCAGAGAATCAGAAACAGAGAAAGTGAAATATTAAAGTTATTGTAATGTAAAATAAATTATATTTATTTACCTGATAGAGAAAAAAGACTAGGTATATTGGACTGACATGCGTACAGACATTTTGTGAATCTTTATTTTTTGGCTAGTTGGTATCCCTTTACGAATTCAAAGCATTTTGACCTTTTGAGCAGAATAAAACATTTTTTTTTCATAATTCTTTTTGATGCCACCTGTCAACATCTCCCAAGCTATTCTGAAAAACTCAGGTGGATAATTGCCAAAAATGATTCACTTTATGCAGGTGTTCATTTTTGTCTGTGTCTGTCTGTCTGTCTGTCTGTCTGTCTGTCAGATCATTGTTTGCAGAGATGGATAGATATGACTTTTATTGAGACCAATTTAATGAACGAACTCTCCAAAACTCTGGTCTCCAACACAGTCCATGGGGGTATTAATATATCTGTTGATATCTTTCTTGGCTCCTTTCAAGCTTTCTTCCCATTTGTCTGTTAACATCCTTATGTATTTTTTAAACTGTATATAAGTTTTATGATTTATTTTTAAATGGAAAATTGACATTTTTCTAAGCAAAACACAATTTTCAGTATTACCTTTGTTTTCTAGAATGTCTCTGATTCCCGTGTCCAAAATCCATGCTCGTCTTGAAAGGAAGTTTGCTTGTTATGAATGATTGTGTTGAAGTTTTACCTCCTTTGTTTCTATTTAGTGAGTGTGTTTATTCTGTCTGTGTATGGATCTTTGTAACTTCATTAAATTAATGTTGTTTCCAAAATAGGATTGTATTGAAGATCACTGACTTCAGCTATGGGTATGCAGAGAGACAAATCACCATATCTGCATCGTCTACCTTGTCTCTTCCTGATTCCCCATCACTCTTCTCCTTTCTTGTGTAATGTGAGCACCATAAAGATTGGCTGTGTTAGAGACTGTAGAACGAGTGTGAATTCTGACTTTAGGGAACGAATGTGGAAGGGGGTTCTTGAAAGAGAAACTTTCCTTCTAGTTTGTGAAAATCATTGCCTTTGGTGGACACTAGCATTACACAATATGATGGAAAAAGTTTATTGAATCCCAAACTGAATATAATTTATCAGTGCACTAAATGGACAATTATAATTTATAAATAATTTATCAATTATCGATACATGATGCTGATCAATATTTTCCCAACTAATGTAAGCAAGGAAGTTATTTAAATTAGTGTTCAGATAGTTAACCAAAGTTGTTTGGCAGCTTCATGATTCCAGCAATAATTTACAATGTAGAAAACATGAGAAGTAGCAGGCAGATAGGAACAAATAAAACAATGAACCGTAGAGAAGTTTTTAAATTCTACATACATATGTACAAAGAGAGATTTTTAAAAAATTTATTAAATGTGTATGTCACCCATCTCACCATCAATGTCTTTGGAGATTCGCAGTCATCCAGGTCATGGCTGTCTCAAAGGTGATTTTTTTTCAAAAGGCAACTGGACTTTCTGTGTTTTTTCTCTTGAAGATCTTTCACTTCTCATCCAAGAAGCTTCTTCAGTTCTGACTGAATGGTAGATAATGGAAGGATTTATATTTCTTAGGCAAATATGGTGCACCTTTGGGATCTCACTATCAGGTGTCTCTGGGCAGGTTACAATGCATTGATTTCTTTTCATCTCTTATTTTATAATTTACAAACGTTGGGTTTTGATCATTTGATTTAATCCATCTTGTCATGGAATATCTTTACAGTTTCAAACTCATGGCCTAGGGGCCAAATCTGGTGCACAGGGTGTTTAGATCTATGGGCCACCCTGGAAACAGTGAAGGACTGGTCTGTGGTGCCTCTGCCAGTGAAAACGGAGCTCGGGACGGTTGCAGGCAGCCCTCCTGAGCTCCGTTTTCACTGGTAGAGGGTTGCAGGAGGACACTGCAGCCAAAAACAGAGCTTGGGAGCCCATTTTCTCAGGCCACCATTGGCACCCCAACATGAGTGATATTGAACTGGCCATGCCCATCCTGGCCATGCCCACTCCAATCCCCACCCCACCCCGAGGTCAAACACAACCATGATACTCAATGAAATCGAGTTTGACACTCTTGGTTTAGAAGATGAATTAGGCTGTTCTTTGAAAGTCATGGAAGTTTATGTCTTGGTTGGCTTTTTTATCCAACGGTCATATTTTGACTTCTCTTGATGTTTGGTCTGCCGGTCCATTCAAGCATGCTGTTGTATTTTCATGGGTATATACATTAAATGGGTTATGTGTACTTAGACCAAACATTCATTTAGATTCAAAGAAGATCTTGGACAATTTGAAATAGGTTTTCATCTTTAGGGTTTTGGAAGATAGGAATTTTGGAGAGAACTTTAAAAAATGGGAAAGATCAATTTATACTTCATGAAAGCACCAATAATTGTCAATGAAGAATCTAACAAAACTCTGTGAGATGCAAAAAGGAACAAGATAGGATTGCCCACTGTGTCCTCTCTTTTTTATATTTGTTTTTAAAATATTAAACAGAGAAAGAAGATCCAAGAATTGTGGGGATAAAGATTTAAAAAGAGGCTTACAAGATAAGGGCTTTTTACAGATGATTTGGTGTTGGTTTTAGAAGATCTCTTAAAGAGAAATGAAACATTCATGGGGAATTTAAAAGAATTTGGTACAGTAGGAGGTTTCAAGATTAATAAACAGAAGATGAAAATGTTAACAAAAATATGAAAATAGAAGCTCAAAGAGACCTGATGAATAAAATGAGTTTTATGATTGATAAGAATGTATCTGGTATCACTATGATAAATATGAATTGTATGTTATTTCAAAAGAATTATGTTAAGACAGAATGAAATTTAAAAAGATATGCTAATATGAGAGAAATTACAACTGTCATTGCTGGGGAGAATTTCTGTGAGGAGAAGGAATATTTTGCTTAGAATTGTTTTTGTTTTAGACAATACCTGTTTTGACAACTGATGAACCACTTAAAGAATGACAGAAGGTTATATCTAAATTTGTGTGGTGGGGAAAAAAAAACATAAGTTAAATATAAGAGCTTCGGTGGCAAAGTGGTTAAAGTGCAGTACCGCAGGCTACTTCTGCTGACTGCCAGTTGACTGCAATTTGGCAGTTCAAATCCCACCAGGCTCAGGGTTGACTCAGCCTTCCACTCTTCCAAGGTCAGTAAAATGAGGACCCAAACTATTGGGGGCAATATGTTGACTCTGTAAACTGCTTAGAGAGGGCTATAAAGCACTGTAAAGCGGTATATAAATCTAATTGCTATAACGTACTAAAAGAGAAGTATTGGGTTTACCTGATTTGAAATTGTATGTTGTAGTTTTCTGTTTTAGAGTCATTGCTGCTAAGATATAGAAGACTCTTGGAGGTAGAACAATATAACCTGAGGTTTGGGTGGCATGGATATCTGTGGTACAATAAAGTTAAGGTTAATGTGGATTTTAAAAATCATTGTTAGTTGTGCTATACTAAGGATTTGGAATAGATTCAAACCCAGCTTGGGCCTGAGAACATTTTTGTAGTTGTTGGCATGAAAAGCATTTTACAGATAAGAAATAATAGGCAAATATTAACTTATTGTAAAATACTAAACTTTTGTCAGGGGGAATGTAAAATAAAATCAAGAAAGGAACTTGATTTGGTAGATGAATACATTGTTTTTGTACTTACAGCTATTAAAAATATTTAAACTAGGGAAAAGAGGTTTTGAATATTGTAAGACTGAGTTTGAAATACAGTTGTGTACAAATGAACATATAATTGATAAAATTGGAAACTTCATTGAAATTTGAAACAGAAGAAAAGTAAGTGAAAGAACAATTGATAAAGTAGGCTAATTTTTTTTGGTTATAATATCCAGATGGAAGAATGGCAAAATATTTGGCTCAAAGGACTTAAATTTATATTGTAATTTTAAATAAAAATTTTTATAAGATGATATATTTTCAGTATATGTCATTACAGAAATTGTCTAGAATGTATAAAGGCACATCAGATTTATGTTGGACATTAGTACAAGACAAGGCATTTATTGTATATAGTGGATGTATGAAAAAACTAGAAAATTTTGGATTTAAATACACACACTGATTGGAATGATTTTTAAAGATTAATATACAAATGAAAGCCAAGTTTTTTATTTTGGGACTGATGGAAAAATAGTCATGGAATTTTGTTTTTATACATGATAATTGAAGCAACGTTACTCATAATGGAGGAATGCTTGGTGAAGATGTTACAACTAGATGAGATGGCTAAATTGACTTGTTGGTGATTGGAAAGGATTTATAGACTTTTTGCTTAAAAGAGAAAAAATGAATTTACAATTTATGGTTTTAATGATTAAACAGAATAGAATAGAAAGAAAAGAGTTTTGTTATAACTGCATAGTAAGAGATAAATTTATAATTATACTTAAAATTGTGGTAAAGTTCAAAAGCTACTTCTTTGTATTTTTTCTCTTTCTTTCCTTTTCTCTTTTCTTGCACTTTTATATATCCCTTTGATTTCCTTTTTCTCACATTATATCAGTTTTTAGTTTTTTTAAAAAAAACATTTAATACTATTATGCAAACAAGAACTTTTTTTTTTTTTACTCCGAAGATATGTTTCTGTTTATAATTTTTGA
>NW_020770303.1:0-25848 GCF_900518735.1 Pseudonaja textilis
AGTGAGTGGACCTGAGTGAGAACTCCTTGAGTCCTCAGGACATAACAGCTAGTCTAGTTAAGAAAAGGACCAGGGGAGACATGATAGAGGTCTTCCAATATTTGAGGGGCTGTCACAGAGATGAAGGGGTCAAGCTATTTTCCAAAGCACCCTAAGACCAGACAAGGAATAATGAATGGAAACTGATCAAGGAGAGATTCAATCTAGAAATAAGGACAAATTTTCTGACAGCGAGAACAATCAAACAATGGAACAGCTTGCCTTCAGAAGTTGTGGGAGCTTCATTACTTGAGGCTTTCAAGAAGAGATTGGACTGCCATTTGTCAGAAATGGTGTAGGGTCTCCCGCTTGGGCAGGGGGGTGGACTAGATGACCTACAAGGTCCCTTCCAACTCTGATTATCTGTTAAATCTGTTAAATCAGGGTTTACTTTACAATTAGAATTGAATTGTAAGTAAACCCTGAGGGGAAAAAAGAGGCCACTTCTCCTTCAACAGATTTCATGGCTATTGACAAAATTAAAACAAATACTGTAAATAGTGAAGGCAGTTCTGTAATTTACATAATGACACTTTGGCAGAAATCATAACTCAACCGATTGTTGAACCAGAAAATGTGTTTGCTTATTCATGAAACGCTAGGATTCCTGCAAACAGAACACCACTCTGGTATGTACATTTTTTTCAGCTGTATAGATGCACGTAAATCACAGAGGATGATTGCATTGTAGCATTCTCCACCCAACCCTGACTCAACAGAAAACTACACTAGCCTGAAATTTGCTCTCTCATTGCCAATTGCTACCCATCTCAGTGCTTCTATTCCTAACCATTGGAGTCCTCTGACTTCTTTCCAAAAGAGTGATTGTCAAAGCCTAACAGATTTGATGTGCCATGATAGTACTTGAACAGTGTGTAGGAAAAATCAGGAAACAAAATGTAATATGTTATTGCTGAGGATGACTTAACCCTGTCTCACTCATGAGCCGGAGATGAGATGAAGGCTCATGACAGATATGACAGATGTGAGGATATGACAGAAAAAGATGTTTTCAGGGCGTCTTCATGCTATGCCTAGACACTCTTGGGGAAAGTCCAGACTCATTACACTCTATGCTGATTAGTTTATTAGATTACTTAGCTACCACTTGTTGTGGCCAAAGCCTGTTGTTAATTACAGCATAACATTGGAATGTTTTTGATATACCCATCTGGCTCACATTATTATTTGCCCCTTTCTACCAGGTTCGCACGACAGCTGTACCGCCTTTGAGATATGATCAGTGAATAGAAACAATTTGATTTGCTGGGCAACAGGTTCCTGACTGGTTCTTCAGATTGATGTTTTCTTATGAGGTCACTTTAAGCAGTTCTGCATGTGTGGGTGTGATGGTGGGGCCATCTCATAGGTTTAGTAGCAAATGTAGCTCACATGTGTCGCAGAGGTGAAATAACTTTTCCCATGATAGAACACATTGCATGGCTGGTTAATATTAATGCATAGAATTGTTCCAGGCAACCAGAATATTTCTCTCCATCTCCATCTTAAAATGAATACATCTGAAAATACACCCTGTGAGATAATGGTGGATTGTTATTTTGTCTGATGTATCCTCTCTCCAAATTATGCTGGCCTAAAAGATGTCCTTTAGACAAAGTTCCTCACTGTATATTTTTTTTAGTTATTGGCAAATATCTTCTCAAAATCCATTATCTTAATTATGGGTGGACAATTTTTCTATAGGGAATATTTTCAGGGCTCATTGAAGAACTCTCTTTGTTGGTCCTTTTTCATACAACATTGTTTTGTGCTACTTTATATGCGTGTTTGTGATATACTATCATGTAACTCTCTCTTTCTCTCTCTCTCTCTCTCTCTCTCTCCACACACACACATACACACACACACTTGGGGGGGGGGAGAGAGATTCCTTTGCTTAATGATGGTTTATTTAAAAAACAGAACATGAACCTTACGATCCTCAGTATTATAGTAAATCAAAATAGTAGAGACTATGGCTATTATAATGCAAATACACATTTCTTTCTAAGGAAAGGGACACTATGAGTGGCATAGATACTTCCCTGCTTAAGTTTATTGTTATTTTTATGTTGACTTACCATTGCAAATTACAGCATCTGCAACAACCTAGCTACCTCTTTACATTTTAATATCCTCTTTTGAGGTCTTTGGGAGAAATAATAACATCGACAGAAGATAATTCTGGAAAAATTCTGTAAAATAGCCCTGCTTATCTTAAGAAAAAAAAAAACTCTGATAGTGAAAGTATTCTAGGAAAAATCTGACCTAGCTTCTGCATTATATAAAATATGTTTCACACATGTGCACTAGATGATATTAACATATGTCCATTCACTGGATGGATTGTATGTCTACTTGCATTTGTTGGGCATAATCCCTCTGTATATTGTCCTGGAAATAGTGTCTATCAAGTTCAGCCAGGTACATATCATGAGTAAATGCAAATCAGTGCTTCTACCACTCAGCAATTCTTAACAGTTGTTTCTCTTCTGAGAGTAATCATGCATGAAAAAATGACTTGTCATTCCCCCCCTCTGTGCTACTTTCACATTGCTACAAAAAAAAGTCAGTATCAGCATATCCCGTTCAGACCAAGTGAGACTTCCTACCAGTATTTTGATAGTCCCAGCAGAAAACATTACAAATAATGCAATAGATTGATAGCTAAACGCATTTGTGCAATTTTCTTGGTCTTAAAATCACATCTTGGCCTCCCCATTGGGCACCATCTGAATCATATTCTGTGGGATCTTTCATATAAGGTGGAGAAATGATAGTTTCCTACAATTTCATAAAATCCCTGCCATCATAAACCTATCTATGAAAAGTCTGAATGAAAGATTTTGCTAAGACAGGATGCTCCAAGGATAGATTTGTCTTATTACCAGGGATGAAGGAAGCTTCTTTCATTGGACACCTCAAAACGTCAAGAGTTTTTCTATTACCAGCAAAACATTTCAATAACCACATGCACATGGAACCCAAAGTCCGTCCATCCTTCCTTCCTTCTTTCCCTCCTTCCTTCCTTCCTTCCTTCCTGCCTGCCTGCCTGCCTGCCTGCCTGCCTGCCTGCACTTCTGTGCTGCATTACTATCATTACAACTTTCCAGCCCATCTTGAATCTTTAGACCCACTCTTAACAGAATAACAGAGTTGGGACGGACCTACAACCCCTGCTCAAGCAGAAGACTATACAATTTCAGACAAATGACTGTCCAAACTTTTCTTATAAGCTTCTAGTGATAGAGCACTCACAACTTCCAAAGGCAGGCTGTTTCACTGGTTAATTTTTCTCACTGACAGGAAATTTCTACTTAGTTCTAGATTGGATATCTCCTTGATTAGTTTTCATCTATTGCTTCTTGTCTTGCCTTCTGGTGCTTTGAAAACTAGGTTGACCCCTTCTTCTTTGTGGCAGCCCCTCACATATTGGAACACTACTATCATGTCATCCCTCGTCTTTATTTTCACTAGACTAGGCATACCCAGTTTCTGCAGCTGTTTTCATCATATGTTTTAGCCTCCAGGCTTCCTAATCAACTTTTTGTTTTTTTCTGGATTCTTTCCAGAGTCTCAACAACTTTTTTTATATTGTGGATCAGAACTGGATGCAGTATTCCAACGGTGATCTTACAAAGTCTTATAAAGCAGTACTAAATCAGAACTATCATGAGTATCTGCCCCCCAAACCCCAAGAAAGCCCCAAGAAGCTCAAAAATATCAAATTACAAAATATAGTTTTGCAAATTAGGATTTCCTGAACTCAAACAAGAGGAAAACTGCTTTAGCTATTCACTAGAAATGTTTGCATGGATAGCCTAGGAGCTAACAAATAGCACCACGTCCTTTTGTAAAAGTGCACTTTCTTTTGATTGTTTTTATTCCAATGACTATCATTCTTTGACTTTGTTCAGAATTCCTCATTGGTTCAGTGGGAGTAAGGAGGTAAATAAGTTTGTGGCTGAAAACTCAAAAAGAAAACACTGGCTTTCATTAACTGATCCATAGGAAGGAAGATTTAGACTCAAAGAATTAACCTTGTACAAGTTTAAACAAATTCTACCAAATCAATGTGATGAAAATTAGGAATATAATATACCTTGCCAGAGTGGTGGGATTCAAAAAATTTTACTACCGGTTCTGTGGGCATGGCTTGGTGGGTGTGGCAGGGGAAGGATACTGTAAAATCTCCAGTCAGAGGTGGTATTTGCTGGTTCTCTGAAAAATTCTACTCAAAATTTCCACTACCAGTTCTCCAGAACTGGTCAGAACCTGCTGAATACCACCACTGCCTTTGCCAGTATGCTTCTTGTGCATATGCTCATGGGATACCTGGAAACAGTGGACAGAACTCTAAATTTATTAAATGATTTCTTTTGATTCAATTAGCATGATCAACAGAATCACAAGTGGGTATACATTGAGTTGGAGATGTAGACTTAAAAATCCATACAACCCCTAGATCAGAGGTCTCCAAACTTGGCTACTTTGAGACTTTGTGGACTTCAACTCCTAGAATTCTCCTCCCAGTTCAACTCTGGGAGTTGAAGTCCTTAAGTCTTAAAGTTGCCAAGTTTGGGGACCCCTGCCCTAGATGGTAACAGCAAGTTAGATTTTTCTCTGTCTCTTTGCTGCCACCTTGTGATTATCTATGGTTTTTGCAGCCCAGGTCTGATAGCATTATGGAGTTGGTCTGCACTGACTGGGATAAGCATACAATACTGTGCAACATGACCCTTCTCTCCTGCAATTTTTATCTTCTTTTGAAAAGATCATAGGGGTTATCTGATTCCATTTCTTTTCTTAG
The DNA here is from genome assembly GCF_900518735.1 of Pseudonaja textilis. The sequence continues at coordinate 4,850 of NW_020770303.1, forward strand.
TCAAATAAATTGGACTGACCACTGTTGTTTGATATTATCTTTACTAATCCCATAAAAGTCACTGTGTTTTTTTTTTTTTTGAAAAATCATTGCTCTTCAGAAGTTGAAATAAGGCTGAGACTGCTAGAAGTGTCTTTTTTTTCAGAGTTCACCAAGACATTTTGATCATTTTTATCATCCAGTTTTGTTCCCATGGTCACATTTATGAATTGTAAGCAACAGCTCTGGGCAGCATGATAAATTTATCCTTTTGCTTTTTCCCCAAGTCTGATTTCTCAGCAGACAAATTGAAGTCATATCCTCACAATTTGTTTGACTAAGAGTCAATGAGCATAATAATGTGTTGCACTAAATTAGAATGTGTACAAACAATCCAGTTTACTGAATCCCAGAACAATCATGCATCAAATTATTCGAAGAAATGTCCACTTGGGTTCAGTTCCAAGTGAGAAGAAAGACACTGGAAACATGGAGGCTGATTGGAAAGATGGCTTAATGGTGAAGCAGAACCACCAAGCAGGTGTGATTCTAGGTAGCTGACCACATGAGTGGAGAATGAGGTATATTTATACACTCTGTTGGGCTTTGAACTTGCTTTCTGTTCCTGTGGCAAGAAATGTAATCCTGATTGATTGTCAGATTCCCATGGACCATGCAGTGGTAATTTTGTAGGTTGTCTTGAGTCCCAAGCTTGGTTGAATCTTGGGTGATGCTGGGTGATGTAATGAAGGGGTTTGGGGCAATTCCTATTATGGCTTAATGGCTTTGCCCTGAAGGATCTTGAGTGAGGGTATTTGCTTATGAATAGAACTAGCCACCTCTTTATCTCTTAAGTGCTGACATTTGCTGTGGGCTATTGAGGAGGATGGGGGCTATTAAGAGTGAGTCTGCTTCCTGCCTAAAAAAACATATTTCTCCATTTCTCATCCAGGGAAATATAATATTCGGTGTTTTAATATTTCATAGAATATTTCTGGCAATTCTAGAAAACATAGAAATTCTTCTAAGAGAGGGCTGGGTGCTAACTTCCTACAGAGTTAAGCTATGCATATGTACTCCTCCAAGAAAAAAAGTTAGTTAAAAAAACACTTAAGGAAACAATTTCTCTCTTACAGAACTTACCACAAAGCCTGGTCTTTTTCCAGGGAATGGAGAAGACACAAAATCTTGCTAAGAGTCTCTTCTCATAGAATATTAGACAATCCCTGGAGAAAGTGAATTTTTTGACTCAGTTAGTATGTTTTCATTTTGCCTGAATGCATCCAATCTCTTAAAACAGCACTCTCAGTTTAACCAGTAAAATTGCTTTACATGTTGTCTTTATTGAGAACGCTCAGCAGAATAATCTAATTTGACTTCAGATAAATGACCATTCTCATACTAAATATGCATTTAAAGAACTTTTACGGACATTGTGTTATTTGCATTTTACATCTTTGGAGTACAAAGAAGATAAACCTGGTATTTAAGGAACAAATGAACAACCTTTTAGATAATCTGAGAGAAGCAACATAAAAAACCTATTAGGAAGAATAAATCAGTGTTGTTCCTGTATACTAGTGAAAGAGTTAGTTGCAAGGACCTTGTTAAATTTTAAGAGAGAATAGAAGCATCTTCTCTAACTGCCAGCAATTGGCTGGTTTCTGAAACAGAAGAATTGAAGAATTACGCATCAGTGTCTGTTCCTAACTTTAATGAAGCCAAAATGAATAAAGATGTTGCAGTGCAATCTCTGGCTTCTCATACATCATGATGATGAAACACTATCCAGAGTTGCTTTGTATGAGATGGGCAGAAATATAAATGTGATAAATAAATGTTGAGAGAAATGAGATTTTGACACCCAGGACTCAAGGTATCCTCCCTCTTAAAAACTCAGTTTTTGTGATTTTATTAATTACACTTCATTTTATTTTGTAAGCTGCATTTGGTTCAGTTCAGTTTCCCAGTATGGAAAGGGGAGTAATAAACAAACATTGGGTGTTCTTTCTCTGTGTTGCAGTCAGTTACTTAGTGGGAAGAGAAATATAGTTTCCCAAGTTCTGGTCCAAAGACCTGCAAATTATTCTTCAAATCTAATACAGATAATCAGAGTTGGAAGGGACCTTGTTGGTCATCTAGTTCAACCCCCCGCCCAAGCGGGAGACCCTACACCATTTCTGACAAATGGAAGTCCAATCTCTTCTTGAAAGTCTCAAGTGATGAAGCTTCCACAACTGCTGAGGGCAAGCTGTTCCACTGGTTGATTGTTCTCACTGTCAGAAAGTTTCTCCTTATTTCCAGGTTAAATCTCTCCTTGTTCAGTTTCCATCCATTATTCCTTGTCTGGCCTACAAGTGCTTTAGAAAATAGCTTGACCCCTTCTTCTCTGTGGCAGCCCCTCAAATATTGGAAGATCTTCATCATGTCTCCTTCTCTTTACTAGACTAGCCAAGCCCAGTTCCTGCAACCGTTCGTTGTATGTTTTAGCCTCCAATCCCCTAATCATCCTGGTTGCTCTTCTCTGTACTCTTTCTAGAGTCTCAACATATTTTTTATAATGTGGTGACCAAAACTGGATGCAGTACTCTAGATGTGGTCTTACTAAGGCTTTATAGAGTTGTATTAGTACTTCCCTTGATCTTGACTGTATCCCTCTGTTAATACAACTTAGGATTGCATTCGCTGTTTTGGTGGCTGCTGCATACTGCTGGCTCATATTTAGCTGGTTGTCCACTAAGACTCCAAGATCCCTCTCACAGTTACTGCTATTGAGCCTGGTTTCATCCAGTCTATATGTGTACTTTTGGTTTTTCTTGCCTAAGTGTCGGACTTTACTTTTTTCTATGCTGAATTTCATTTTATTAGTGTTCTAGTCTGTCAAGATCCATCTGGATCTTGAGCCTATCTTCTTGGGTGTTAGCTATTCCTGCCAGCTTAGTATCATCTGCAAATTTGGTAAGTTCCCCTTCTATTCCCTCATCTAAGTCGTTAATGAAGATATTGAAGAGTACTGGGCCTAAGATGGAACCTTGTGGCACCCCACTGCTTACTTCCCTCCATGTAGACTTTGACCCATTAAGGACCACTCGTTGAGTACAGTTTGCCAGCCAGTTGCAAATCCATCTAGTGGTGGTGCTATCTGTTCCATTTTTTTCTAGCATACTAAGAAGTAGGTTGTGGTCTACGTTATCGAATGCCTTGCTGAAATCTAAATATATTATGTCCACAGTATTTTGCTGGTCTACTAATTTAGTCACTGTGTTGAAGAATGAAATAAGATTGGTTTGGCATGATCTGTTCTTAACAAACCCGTGCTGACTGCTAATTATTACTTTACTTGTTTCTAGATGTTGGCAGATCTGTTTTTTTATTATCTTTTCCAGTATCTTCCCGGGTACTGATGTTAGGCTGATTGGTCTATAGTTTCCTGGGCCTGTTTTTTTTTCCTTTTTTGAAGATGGGAACCACATCAGCTCTTTTCCAGTCCTCTGGTAGTTCCCCGGTGCTCCAGGATTTTTGCAGTGGTTCTGAGATGACCTCTGCCAGCTCCTTTAAAACTCTGGGATGTAATCCATCAGGCCCCAGTGATTTGTTTTCATCAAGATCAGACAGATGTTCTCTTACTATTTTTTGCTTATTTTAACTTTTATTTCTGGTCTGTCTTTTACAGTTATGTTTTTGGTAGGTTGAGCTATAGTTTCTTTTTGCGTAAAGACAGAGGCAAAGAATGAGTTAAGCAGTTCTGCTTTCTCTCTGTTGCCTGTTACTTCCTCGCCATCTTCTCTCTTTAGTGGACCGACTGTTTCCTTGATTTTTTTCTTGTTATTTATATGTTGGAAGAAACTTTTTTTATTATCCTTGACTTTTGTTGCAAGTCTTTGTTTTTCTGAGCCTTTGCTATCCTGACTTCATCTTTGCAGATTCTGGCTATCTGCTGATATTCTGCCTTAGTTGTATGTCCTTCTTTCCATTTTTTGTTCTTGTCCTTTTTTTTCTTTCAAAGATGAATGCAGTAACTTTCAATCTATCTAATGTGATAGGTTTCATTGCTGCAGTCAAAGAAAAAAAAGGCACAGATCACAATATTGTCTCTGCAATTTGTTAGTATAACAAGCAGTCTGGGTGCAAAAGCAATACAATTATTTAATATATATTTAGCACTACCCTTAAAGTGGCTGCTAAAGTTGGATTTCTCTACCCTACTTTTTACAGGTATCCAGACTCTTCTCCACTATACAATCACTTGCTGGGTGGCTCAATGTCCATCGTTCTTGATGTCAGCCTGTTCTGATCTCTTGCCCAGGCACCTCCTTTCTGGTCACTGGCTTGCCCACTCATCTGTGTCATCTCTCCTCTGCTGGTACATCTGGTGCTCCCTTCTGGTCACTGGCTTGTCCACACATATGGGTCAGATCGCTTCCATCATCTGCTGGTACATCTGGAGCCCCCTCTGGTCACTGGCTTGTCCACTTGCCTTAATCAGTTTGCCTACATCACACCCGACACCCCCTCTGGTCAGTTTATCACCTACTTGCCTGGGTCAGCTCGCTTTCGCCATCTCCTCTCCCCTTTCAGGACTCAAGCCAACTCTCACTTCCAAAACTTTCTCGTCAAAATGTGACAGAACTGCCTTCTCTCCTTTCCCTGCCTTTCCCTGCCTCAGGGAAGCTCCATGGCTATTCTAACTAAAAATTCTAATTCTTCAATTTCTAACCTAGTCTGAGATAAATGCCGCCCCCACCCCCACCCTTTTACCTTTCAGGATTCCAGTCAACTCTTCTCCCAAAAGTTTCCCACCAAAAACCTGACAGAACTCCCCCCTCCCCCCAATCTCCTTTCCCTGCTTCTTGCTCCCTTCAGGGCTCCAGCCCCTCCCCCCACCTCACATAATATAATATTAAGGATTTTTTTTTAACTTCCATTTTTTTCAGCTCTCCTGCCTCCAGCTTTTAAAATACACTAATGGTAAATGAAGGATTTTAAATGCTTATATTTAAAAGGTAATTCTACTTGCAGGAGTTAACTGGTGAATCAGTAGGGTAGCAATATATATATTTGTCTAATAAATAAGTGAATAAATAAACAAGTTGAGAAAATGCAGCCCTAGATTAGCCTCTTTTAAAATGGAAAAGATAGTAGCCAGGCAAGGGAGGAAGAGAGACTCAAATAACCAGAGAGCATTTTATATTAGTGGCCTGAAGAGCTAACTTTCTTTCAGACTTAAACAACTCTCTTGTCTCTGTTTTTAAAGGGACTGAATAATGTAATATGGAGCTTGACCTTAAGTTATCTTGCTCTGCTTTAATTGGATTGTAGTTTCAAGATAGTCAAGGCGGATCAGAAATCAAGGCAAAACCAAAATTAAAATACAGTCATGTCCCTTGGTAAGGTGGATTATATTTTAAAAAAATCATCTCTCCCTCTCCCACCCTTCTCCCTCTCCCTCCCTTTCTCATTCTCCCTTATCTCCCTCTCCTTGCCCTCTCCCTCTACTCTCCCTACCTCCCCTCCCCTCCCTTCCCCTCTTCCTCTTCTTGTCTTTCCCATCCCTCTGCTCCCCCTCCCTCTGTCCCTTCCCATCCCATCCTCTCCCTCCCTTGCCCTCCCCCTCTGCCCTCTCTCTCTCTATACTCTCCCTTCCCCTCTCCCTCTCCTGCCCCGCTTTCTTTCCCATCCCTCTGCCTCTCTCCCTCCCATTCCCTCACCCTTTCTCCCTCTCCCCCAGGCAGTTAATTGTTACATTTTTTTTGGTCTTTGCAATGTGAAGCCTAAGCAGAAATGCTCAGTCAAACCAGCTCATTTTGCAACCTCCACTTGGGTTAAAGAAGATGACTTTTGCAAGCTTGGATTTTATTCTCTTTGAGCATTGAGACAATTGACAAAGTCAGTCTCAAGTCCCTCATGTCTCAATTATTTAATATCAAGTCCACGGAGAGAGATTCCTAAAATAACAGTTTCAAGGGCCCTGTGCCAAGAGTCAGGTTGGTAGAATGCATTATGGGCTGAGTGAAAAGCAAATGTTGACAGCAAACAGTGCCAAATCCTTTTCTTTTGAAACTGTGGGATGTTAAAAGGATTATTACCCAAAGATGTGAAATTCTGCTTTCCTCAAAACTAAAAGTAAAATAATTCTCACTGGCCAATTAAATACGGACAAAGGAAGAGTCAAAGCTCAATCTGATGTAGCTTGTTGAAATTCTCAGAATGATAAAAAAAGTTAAAGAATATTCACTTTATTTTAATTAAAGGTAAAAGTTCCCCTTGCACATACATGCTAGTTGTTTCCGACTCTAGGGGCTGGTGCTCATCCCCATTACAAAGCTGAAGAGCCAGGGCTGTCCGAAGACGTTTCCATGGGCATTTGGCTGGCATGAGTAAATGCCAAAGGCACACAGAACGCTGTTACCTTCCCACCAAAGTGGTTCCTATTTTTCTACTTGCATTTTTACATGCTTTCAAACTGCTAGGTTGGCAGAAGCTGGGACAAGGGGCTCATTCTGTTACACGGTGCTAGGGATTCGAACCTCTGAACCTCTGACCTTTCTGATTGAGGGAGAGAAAGTCAATCTGTTCTCTGAAGCACCTGACAAGAAGCAATGGATGAAAACGAATCAAGGAGAGAACCAACCTAAAATTAAGGAGAAATTTCCTGACAGTTAGAGCTATTAATCACCCATTTGTACTATTCAGGTGATCCTGAGAACACAGATAAACCTCCCAATGGCCTCCATGGCTCTCAGAGAGAGTGCTAATTACCAGATGACTGCAAGGAGTATAAAGCTTTCCATTCTCCACCATTCAGTCAGAATCGAAGAAGCTTCTTGGATGAGAAGTTAAATGTCTTCAAGGAACAACGAAGAAAGTCTAGTGTTTTGAAAAATCATCTCTGGGAAAACCATGACCTGAGAATCTCCATAGACATTCATTTCATCTGATCATTGTCACCATTGTTATTGTTGTTGTTGTTGTTATTGATCATCACACAGTCAGACAGATGTTCAGACTGGATTTGACATTTTTGTCTTTGTAAGGATTTGGGATAAGGAGATCTGGATATTGATGGTTTTATAGATATCATTGCAGGATGGAAGCTGTTCTGAGTAAAGCCACCTTTTGCAATTGACAGATAGCAAATTTGTCAATGCCAGTGGTGTTCAAGTGGTGCATTATTGTTATTTGTTTATTTTTATGTTGTTGTTGTTGTTATTGTTGTTAATCTTTGGTAAGATTCACAGCCTTTGGGGCTGGTTGGTAGCTCAACAGCTCAAGTCCTAACCAAGGACCTAGGAACTGTTCAGGTAGCATTGGGGGATATAAGCTGTTCCAAGTAGGGTGGTTTTTTGTAGAATCAGGGTATTCAAGTCTGATAAATTCAGAATTTCCAAATAGTGAGTTAACCCTTTAGATATTGCTCCAAGGGCTCCAATTACAATTGGGATAACACATGATTTCTTTTTCCAAAGTCACTCAACTTCAATTTCTAGGTCCCGGTACTTTGTAATTTTTTTCTTGCTGCTTGTCTTCAATTCATGCGTCACCGGGTATTGCAATGTCAATGAACCAAACCATTTTCTTTTCAACTATTGCTATGTCAGGTGTGTTGTAAGCCAAGTGCCTGTCAGTCTGAATTCTGCAGTCCCACAAGATCCTGACTTTGTCATTCTCCAGAACCTTCTCAATCAGATGTTCCCAGTAATTGTTACTAGACTCAAATCCAAACTTTTGGCACAGTTTCCAGTGAATAATTTTAGCAACTTGGTTATGGCATTCTAGAAGGTCAGTTTGTAAAATTTTGCTGCACCCACTGATTAAATAGTCAACTGTTTCATCTTTCTCATTACAGAGGTGGCATTTGCTGTTGGTGGTGACATACTGAATCTTTGCCTTCATGCAATTTGTGGCTAAGGTTTGTTCTTGAGCAGCCAAAATAAAGCCTTCAGTTTCTTTTTTCAGTATTCCTGATTTTAGCCAGTTCCAAGTAAGCTTTTGGTCAGCTTTGCCTTCAATACTTTTCAGGTATTGGCCATGCATAGCTTTGCTTTTCCAATTTTCAGTTCACTTCTCAATTGCTTCTTTTTTGTATTCAGCTTTTGACTTGGTTGCCTTCAAAAGGCCTCCTTTATGGTACTTCCTTAATCATTGGCTCTTTACTTTTCTAGATGTAGTAATTCACGCTGTGTCTTTCTTCTTCTACAGCCTGCTTTACTTGTGGGAGGTCTCAACCACCCTCTGCTCTTGGTAAATATAATTGATCAACATTACTTTTAGGGTGCAAGGCATGATTCATAGTGATAAGCTTCGTTGTTTTTCTGTCCAAATTGTCCATCACCATCTGGGTCCAGTCAATTATTCCTGCAGAGTATCAAATCACAGTATAACCCAGGTAGTTATTGCTTTTATGATGTTTCCACTACTCAATTTGGACTTTAAAATCTTGTGAATTCTTCGAAAGTACTTGTCTGAAATTGATTCCTTGACTTTATTATGCATTAAATCAGATGCATTAAATCATCGTCATCATTACCATCATCATTTTATTTTGCATGTTTTATCCAGGTGTGGGATTCTACCAGTTCACACCTATTTGCTAGAACTGGTTGTTAACATTCTAAACAGTTCAGAGAACTGGTTGCTAGAAGAAATTACTGGCCTAATCCTGTAAGGAAGGCAGGAAGGAAACATTCTGGTGTTGCTTACAGAAACTGCCTTTCCATTAACCCTTATTACATTTTTGGCAGGACTAGACTTCCTGTCTCAGGAACTTCTCTGGAGTTTTTTCTCCTTCCTTTGCTGGTACTTTGCTTGTGTGGAGTGACCATTCAAAGTTACAATGGCAGTGAAAAAAATGACTTATGATCATTTTTCACACTTATGACTGTTGCAGCATCCCCACAGACATGAGAGGCCCGGCGAGGAGATGCAAGCCTCGATGTGAGTGATATTGAGTTGGCTACGTCCAGCCAATAACATGACCACCAAGCCATGACCACCCAGTCACATGACCACCTAAGCCATGCCCACCACCTAAGCCACTCCCACAGAACTGGTTGTTAAAAAAATTGAATGCCACCCCTGGTTTTAAAAGCTACCTGGAGTCATGGAGAGTAAATGATGCTTAGAAGAGATGCACCCTTGTTTCTCTGAAAGTTACTATTAATGCAATTCCAAAAGAATACTTATTTAATTCATTGCATATGTAGACCAACACATCCTTTCATGCTTTGAATATTCTTGTAGGAAAGCTTTTCATGCCCAAACACCCATCTTACAGGAATCATACTCCTCATTTGACCTGACCCTTGGCACCATTACTTTAGTGTTGCAGTTAATTTAATATATCCCCTGTAATATGCATGTTATTCCTTACTCCAGTATGCAAATAGCACTATAAATAGTATTTGGCGAGAAAAATAACCCTAAGATGCAAAACTGTGTTTTCATTTTTGAAGGGCTATCAATAATCAATCTACCTTCTGCCAACTTAATGTTCTACTTCCATGAACATAATTTCTACATTATTTCAACCAGTCATGGACAAGTTGCTGCCCAATAGCTATATGTATTTGTCATTAAAAAGAAATCCAAATATGGAGGCATATCTAAAATGGTGATAAATCAAATCCACAGAAATGATAAATGCAAACTCAGATGTTTTTTTACATGCCTATTTATTTTTAGTGCTCATCCTTTAACTAGACCACTGCGTATATTTCTGTGATATGTTGACAAAGGCTACTGATGTGTCTCAATTGTAATGAATTTCTTTTTTCAAGATTTAGTTCATATCTTTCTTGCAATAGGATTTGTATCAGGTGAAGCAGATGATCTGATTGATGGAGAACTGCAAACTTGCATATTTCAGATTAATGCGATAAATATTTCATTTTAAGACTTCTCTCCCAGTAGATATTGTTAATAACTCCTTATGCTTCCTTATGCTGTCTCTCCTCTCTCTCCTCTCCTCTCTCTTCCTCTCTCCTCTCCTCTCTCCTCCTCTCTCCTCTCCTCTCTCCTCCTCTCTCCTCTCCTCTCTCCCTTCTCTGTTGAAGACTTGGGAAGAGCTTTCCCAATGTGATAAACACATCATCCATAGAAGTAGCAAATCATGACACTAGTATGAGAGCTTTATTGTGCAAATGACATGATTTATGTTGTGTCAGACTGTGACAAAAGTTGTATAATCATGCCATTTGCAAAATGATTTCGTGGTGACATTACCATCAGTCTGGCTGGTGAAAACCACAGTGACAACATCATCACATTCTGTGCTCAGCACATTGAGCTACAAGCACGTACCACAGTTCTTGTCCATATCCTTTCATTTAAGATTGATGTTTGTCATATCTTCCTGAAATGCAACAGTGATGGCATAATGGCGTAATTCAAATGACGTAGCTGGCATCAGTTTGATCTTACTTGCCACTTCATATGGATGCTCAATTGTAATACCAGAGGTTTCAAACATTACAATCAACTTTCATGCTAAGTGTGATTTTTCAAATCCTTGTCCTCCCTCACTGGTGTTGATGCCATTTTAGAATAGCATATGTGATCTTAATGCACTTATATTCAGGACTTAAAAAAGATCCTTACAGGTAATCCTCAACTAATGACCACAACTGAGCCCAAAAATTCTGTTGCTAAGCGAGACGGTTAAGTAAATCTTGGTCCATTTTATGACCTCTCTTGCCACAGCTATTATATAAATTACTGCAGTTGTTAAGTTAGTAACACAGTTGCTAAATGAATCTGGCTTCCCCATTGACTTTACTTGTTAGAAGGTCACGAAAGGGGATCTAAATGATCACGGGACACTGCAATCGTCAAAGATTGTGCCATAACATAGAACATCAACAGAGCTGGATGGGACCTTGGAGGTCTTCTAGTCCAAGCCCCTGCTCTAGCTGGAGACCCTGTACCATTTCTGACAAATAGTACAGGGTCTCCAATCTTGAAGGGCACCAATACCAGAATGTTGTGGTTAGCTGGTAGCAGGTGCAGATGGCTAAGGAGAGTGATGACTCTGATGAAGGGCCAGGACCATCAGAGAGTGGACTGATGCCTTCAGAGATTGTGGGGGCTGGCAGCAGTGATGAGCAGGTTCCTGAGCAGCCTGTGCCAAGTGCATGTGCACAAAGGATTACTCAGAGGAAAGAACAATTACAGCAGCACAGGAAACTCGGGAGTAAGGTTGCAAGGTAATGACCCCCTCCCTCAAGAGGATAAAAGCCGGGTTTGGAAAAGCATTCTTTGCAGACAGCAAAGAAGCTCTGAAGTTCAACTTGTGGACATCTTAGTTCATGTTTGGAGAATCTTGTAAATTAGTTCTTATCTCTGGGTTTTTGGCAGCCTTGACAAACAACTTGGCAAGGCTCTTTCTTGTCAGAGCTAATTAGTGGAAAGCAGCCTTCAGAACAGAATTTGTTATTAAACCTTAAAAGGTGGGGGCTGCTGCCTTTGTCTGTGTTTGCTCTTTGGGAACCCGGTTGGGTCAGAACAAGTTGGAAGGGACCTTGGAGGTCTTCTAGTCCAATCCCCTGCTCTAGCATTTCAGACATATAGTACAGGGCCTCCAAACTTGACGGGCACCAATACCAGGGAAAGAACAATATGAGTCAATTGCCAAGTGTCTAAATTTTGATGATGTGACCATGGAGACGTTGCAATAGTTATAAGTGTGAAAAATGGTCATAAGTCCCTCTTTTCAGTGCTCTTTGTAACTTTGAACCATAACTAAATGAACTGGTGTCAGTCAAGGATTACCTGTATTTCATTCAGCAGCCTCATAATGTCTGGACTTCTTTCTCATAGCCAGGTTTAGAAATTTTGTTATTTATGTACCTTTTCAATCACAACTCCACTAACACTATCCAATGCCTGCTCTCCCCCATTTTCTCTATGCAATTTCTTCCATGCAGCTGCAAGTACACGAGACATCTTTCTACTTATATTCAGCCACTGACTTTAGACTGCAAATCAGAAGGGTTTTTCTTTCCAATTACAGAAGACAAACAAAATGCCAGCTATTTTGAATAGAAGTCAGGGAAAGGGATAGGAAGCATATCCATTAGTCACATGCAGAGGTCTGAAGGAGTTAAAGGTTTGAGTGATGTACTCTCTCCAAGCAAAATTTCAAGGTGAATGTTCTTGCATTGATAAACAGCAGCAAAGCAGGGTAGCATGCTCTTATTTAAGGAAAGTGGTTTCTGGGCATATATAGAGCATGCACCAATTCCCCTGACTTCAAGGTCCAGCCACCAATTGCGATGCAATGGCTTCACCTCTTTACAAGGCAGAGTGCACTTTTCTCTACACCAAAGCAGACTAAATTAATTTCAGCTGTCATATAGAACATAGCATTGAACAAGAGTGCACTTACTTCCCACAGGCTTACTATCTATAAGCCAGATATTGTAAACATACTCTATTCATCTTTTGCAATATTTTCAGTAATTAGGTACAGCGACTGTTTGTGGGATAAGGGGAGTAATCAATAATTAATGGATGAGAGTGGCAGAGAGATCATTGCAATAGCATAGTGTGAAACCCTGACTCCAAATCCATTCTTCTACCTCTCATTGGAAGGGATTGAGGGCTTCTGCTTGATCAAAATAATTGTTGAAAATATAACCCCTAGAATAGGATGAAACAATCAGTTTTCGGCCTTCTTGAAGGTCTGTGGATGTCACAAGGATTTAGAGAAACAGTGAGGTGGTTGGCACATGCTGCATTAGCTAAAATGCAGCTAATTTTATTCCTCACATCTTACCATTGACTATGCTAGCTAAACTTGATAGACATTGGAGTTCAACAAGAAAATTCTCTCGGTGTGTTTTAAGGATACAAATGCAAGGCAAAGTTTGTTAATTAGCAACTCTCTTTTTTTCTGATCAGATCATCTCTATTATGGAGAGGACGGGGAGAAAAGACAAGAAAGCCTTGACACATCAGAACAGAAAAGATCCATTTTCCTTATACTCAACCTAGATCAGTGGTGGTATGCTACTGGTTCAGACCAGTTGGCAGAACTGGTAGTAAAAAAAGCCTCCAACGATCAGCTGAGAGGAGAAAGAAAAGAGCAGGATCGACCATCCCATCCACTCCTATGCCTTTTTCTTTATCCTCTCAGCTGATTGGTGCTGCAGGCCTCACTCAGGCTGGTGTGTTGGAAAGCTGTTCATGTGCATTAGGTGTGTGTGTTAGGTGCATGCACAATCACCGAACCGGCAGTGGAACAGTTAGGATCCCACTGCTGGCCTGGATATTAGTTTTTCAAATATTTTATTGTCTCCATTGGAGTGAAAATAGCACCTAATGGGGTTTTTTCGGTGGAAAGAAGAAGTCAGGAAATAAATGAGCAAGATGACGAGGGATGTTGAATCATAAGGCTGAACAGGATCTTGGAGGTCTTCTAGTATGCCCAAAGCAAGAGAACTTATACCATCCTGGACAACTGGTTTTCCAATATTTTCCTAAAAACCTCCACTAATGGAGCACCCACAATTCCAGGAGGGAAGCTGTTACATTGATTAATTGTTCTTACTATCAGGAAATTCTTCCTTGGTTCCAGATTGAATCTCTCTCCGATGAGCCTTCACCCATGTGCTTCTTGTCTTGCCCTCAGGTGCTATGAACAATAAATGGACCCCCTCTTCACTGTGGTAGCCCTTTAAGTATTGAAAGGTGACTATCATGCAATTCCTAAGCCTTCTCTTCATTAAGTTAAAGAATTCCCTTAGCAATTTACCATACAATTTAGCCTCCAGACCCTTTATAATATTTGTTGTGCTTCTCTGCACTCCTTCTAGGCCTCAGCATTTTTGTGTGTGTGTATTGTGGTGGCCAGAACTGGATACGGTGTCCCAAGTGTGGCCTCACTAGTAGAATATACAGCACTTTTATCATTTCCTATGATCTTGATGATAGCGCCAAAGCGTTACCACTGTTGATCAGACCAGAGATGTTGCCAAATTGAGGGTATATCTTTTTTCATCTTTGGTGGACGTGTAAGAAAGTTAGAATATACTGGGATTATTTTGATGCAGGATATTTTAAAAGTGGAAGTATAATTGTAATGTAACCAGATACAATTTTTTTTGGAGTTAATGGGAAAACTTTTATTATATGATAATGGCAGTGAGACTTCTATATTCAAAGGTGGAAGAACTTACAAAAACCTACAATGGAAGAATGGATGGTGAAGATGATAGAATTGATTAAATGGTGAAATTGAATGAAAAATTGACTTTGGGATTTGCTGATCAGTAACATATAAGATTATTGAAGTAATGTAGACAAATGTTATCCTTAGAGCAATAGTTTGTTGTGTTTTTTAAATCTATATCTGTACTAAAGAAAGCCAGAAGTCATTCTTTTTCTATCTTTCTTACTTTATTTTTTTATTTTTTCTCCACTCTTATTTTTTTCCCCTGAGTTTGTTTTTCTTTTTTCTCTGTATTTATCTTTTAACTTTGTACTTTTTTTGGAAACCAGTGAAGTTGGAAATGATGAATATTGATTGGATCATATCAGAATCTGTATGATTTCCTCCTCAATTTTGTGAAGATACTGATTTTCATCAAGGAGCTACAGAAAACCATGGAAAGGAGGTTTGAGAGCCCCATATGGTTTGGGACCCCTTTATAGTCCATTCATTGTCAGACACTAGTCTGATATCACTTGGTGTCATGTGCGTGTCACATTTAATCCATGTAGAATGGCTATGGATTAAAATTGAGATAAGTACTGCATGCAAGACATAGGTTCCTCCTCTGAATTATTCCAAGTCTGGTTCTGCACAAGTATCCCCTTGAAGTTTTATCCTTGTGAGAGCAGATCTTGTCTGTTGTGTCTTGTTTTGGACTTGAGTTGATATTAAGCGATGTGGATTTCTGGCCATTTTCTTTGCACTTCCCTGCATATGGCTGACTTTGAAGGCTGTATGACAACTATAATAGGCAAGCCTACTGAAATTGCAATACTGAACATCCTTTAATCCATTTTTCAGAAGAGTAATGGGGCACTACTTGGCCATTTGTTGAAAGATAATTAAACAGAATGCAGATCTGTCACGGGAAAAAGAGCCCAAACATTATCTTTTTAAAGCACATATGTTTTGACAGAAACCCTAAAGGAAAAAAAAAGAAAGGAAAGAAACTATAGTAGTGACAAAGAGACAGTGTAATTTGGTCTGAGTTTAGAGTGATAGTGGGAAAAGGCAGCTTTTAAGCCATCTGTCCCCACTGAAGCCTTGGAAAATTTCCAGAGTCCTCAATAAGTTTCTATCTAGGAATCATTGCAAGGGGATTCTTGAGAAGAATTATATCAACATATATGGGTATATAGATTTGTGTTTGTATATCTGAACAGGATATTTCACAGACCCTGCTTCTGAGCTATAAGAAACCTATATAAGATCAAGAAATCTGAATATGTGCTATGACCAATGAAATCCAGTCTAACTTTACATAAATATAGCTCCTTCTGAGAAGACTAGATAGCAATGCAGAACAAATCTGATTTTTCTAGTTTCCAAATAATGACAATTTTTAATCTGAAGGGTCCTTGGTACTCCCTGAGCTTGCTTGTGTACTTGCAGAAGTTTCATTACCCAAACTAGGTAACCTCATCTGTGCTAGTAAGGGGAGCTATTTGCTGTCAGTTTATATATTCTGGTGGCTTGCCCTGTCAGTGTTGGTGAAGGAGCTCTTAGAGATTCTTTGGTTGGGCTGCTGGCTGCTGGCTACTTTGGCAGGCTCTTGATTGAGGTATTGTGTACTTGATTGTTGGTCTAATGTTAACATTGGAGTTAATCTATGCTGATCTGGGTACTTATTGATGGTGGAGAAGTGCTTGGGTCTTTTTGCTTCCTTTTGAGCTGGTTGGTTGTCTTGTTTGCATAGTCTCTAGATGTTAATTTTTATGTGTTTATTTGGCCAGGCCAAATCCAAAAACACCAGGGAATTTCTAGAAGCCTGGCACATTGACAAATTAGCCATCAATAAATAAGGTAAAGTTTCCCTTGCACATACATGCTAGTTGTTTCCAGCTCTACGGGGCTGGAAACAAATCTGAAGAGCCAGTGCTGTCCAAAAACATCTTTGTGGTCATATGGCTGGCATGACTAAATGCCGAAGGTACATCTTGTTACCTTCCCATCAAAGTTTACTTGCTTTCAAACTGCTAGGTTGGCGGAAGCTGGGACAAATAATGGGAGCTCACTCCATTACGCGGCGCTAGGGATTTGAACTGCCAAACTGCCGACCTTTCTGATCAACAAGCTCAGCATCTTAGCCACTGACCCACCATGTCCTGAACATCAATAAATACATAGACATTAATAACATCTACAGACAAAATAGACAATCAACCAGAGAATCAGAAACAGAGAAAGTGAAATATTAAAGTTATTGTAATGTAAAATAAATTATATTTATTTACCTGATAGAGAAAAAAGACTAGGTATATTGGACTGACATGCGTACAGACATTTTGTGAATCTTTATTTTTTGGCTAGTTGGTATCCCTTTACGAATTCAAAGCATTTTGACCTTTTGAGCAGAATAAAACATTTTTTTTTCATAATTCTTTTTGATGCCACCTGTCAACATCTCCCAAGCTATTCTGAAAAACTCAGGTGGATAATTGCCAAAAATGATTCACTTTATGCAGGTGTTCATTTTTGTCTGTGTCTGTCTGTCTGTCTGTCTGTCTGTCTGTCAGATCATTGTTTGCAGAGATGGATAGATATGACTTTTATTGAGACCAATTTAATGAACGAACTCTCCAAAACTCTGGTCTCCAACACAGTCCATGGGGGTATTAATATATCTGTTGATATCTTTCTTGGCTCCTTTCAAGCTTTCTTCCCATTTGTCTGTTAACATCCTTATGTATTTTTTAAACTGTATATAAGTTTTATGATTTATTTTTAAATGGAAAATTGACATTTTTCTAAGCAAAACACAATTTTCAGTATTACCTTTGTTTTCTAGAATGTCTCTGATTCCCGTGTCCAAAATCCATGCTCGTCTTGAAAGGAAGTTTGCTTGTTATGAATGATTGTGTTGAAGTTTTACCTCCTTTGTTTCTATTTAGTGAGTGTGTTTATTCTGTCTGTGTATGGATCTTTGTAACTTCATTAAATTAATGTTGTTTCCAAAATAGGATTGTATTGAAGATCACTGACTTCAGCTATGGGTATGCAGAGAGACAAATCACCATATCTGCATCGTCTACCTTGTCTCTTCCTGATTCCCCATCACTCTTCTCCTTTCTTGTGTAATGTGAGCACCATAAAGATTGGCTGTGTTAGAGACTGTAGAACGAGTGTGAATTCTGACTTTAGGGAACGAATGTGGAAGGGGGTTCTTGAAAGAGAAACTTTCCTTCTAGTTTGTGAAAATCATTGCCTTTGGTGGACACTAGCATTACACAATATGATGGAAAAAGTTTATTGAATCCCAAACTGAATATAATTTATCAGTGCACTAAATGGACAATTATAATTTATAAATAATTTATCAATTATCGATACATGATGCTGATCAATATTTTCCCAACTAATGTAAGCAAGGAAGTTATTTAAATTAGTGTTCAGATAGTTAACCAAAGTTGTTTGGCAGCTTCATGATTCCAGCAATAATTTACAATGTAGAAAACATGAGAAGTAGCAGGCAGATAGGAACAAATAAAACAATGAACCGTAGAGAAGTTTTTAAATTCTACATACATATGTACAAAGAGAGATTTTTAAAAAATTTATTAAATGTGTATGTCACCCATCTCACCATCAATGTCTTTGGAGATTCGCAGTCATCCAGGTCATGGCTGTCTCAAAGGTGATTTTTTTTCAAAAGGCAACTGGACTTTCTGTGTTTTTTCTCTTGAAGATCTTTCACTTCTCATCCAAGAAGCTTCTTCAGTTCTGACTGAATGGTAGATAATGGAAGGATTTATATTTCTTAGGCAAATATGGTGCACCTTTGGGATCTCACTATCAGGTGTCTCTGGGCAGGTTACAATGCATTGATTTCTTTTCATCTCTTATTTTATAATTTACAAACGTTGGGTTTTGATCATTTGATTTAATCCATCTTGTCATGGAATATCTTTACAGTTTCAAACTCATGGCCTAGGGGCCAAATCTGGTGCACAGGGTGTTTAGATCTATGGGCCACCCTGGAAACAGTGAAGGACTGGTCTGTGGTGCCTCTGCCAGTGAAAACGGAGCTCGGGACGGTTGCAGGCAGCCCTCCTGAGCTCCGTTTTCACTGGTAGAGGGTTGCAGGAGGACACTGCAGCCAAAAACAGAGCTTGGGAGCCCATTTTCTCAGGCCACCATTGGCACCCCAACATGAGTGATATTGAACTGGCCATGCCCATCCTGGCCATGCCCACTCCAATCCCCACCCCACCCCGAGGTCAAACACAACCATGATACTCAATGAAATCGAGTTTGACACTCTTGGTTTAGAAGATGAATTAGGCTGTTCTTTGAAAGTCATGGAAGTTTATGTCTTGGTTGGCTTTTTTATCCAACGGTCATATTTTGACTTCTCTTGATGTTTGGTCTGCCGGTCCATTCAAGCATGCTGTTGTATTTTCATGGGTATATACATTAAATGGGTTATGTGTACTTAGACCAAACATTCATTTAGATTCAAAGAAGATCTTGGACAATTTGAAATAGGTTTTCATCTTTAGGGTTTTGGAAGATAGGAATTTTGGAGAGAACTTTAAAAAATGGGAAAGATCAATTTATACTTCATGAAAGCACCAATAATTGTCAATGAAGAATCTAACAAAACTCTGTGAGATGCAAAAAGGAACAAGATAGGATTGCCCACTGTGTCCTCTCTTTTTTATATTTGTTTTTAAAATATTAAACAGAGAAAGAAGATCCAAGAATTGTGGGGATAAAGATTTAAAAAGAGGCTTACAAGATAAGGGCTTTTTACAGATGATTTGGTGTTGGTTTTAGAAGATCTCTTAAAGAGAAATGAAACATTCATGGGGAATTTAAAAGAATTTGGTACAGTAGGAGGTTTCAAGATTAATAAACAGAAGATGAAAATGTTAACAAAAATATGAAAATAGAAGCTCAAAGAGACCTGATGAATAAAATGAGTTTTATGATTGATAAGAATGTATCTGGTATCACTATGATAAATATGAATTGTATGTTATTTCAAAAGAATTATGTTAAGACAGAATGAAATTTAAAAAGATATGCTAATATGAGAGAAATTACAACTGTCATTGCTGGGGAGAATTTCTGTGAGGAGAAGGAATATTTTGCTTAGAATTGTTTTTGTTTTAGACAATACCTGTTTTGACAACTGATGAACCACTTAAAGAATGACAGAAGGTTATATCTAAATTTGTGTGGTGGGGAAAAAAAAACATAAGTTAAATATAAGAGCTTCGGTGGCAAAGTGGTTAAAGTGCAGTACCGCAGGCTACTTCTGCTGACTGCCAGTTGACTGCAATTTGGCAGTTCAAATCCCACCAGGCTCAGGGTTGACTCAGCCTTCCACTCTTCCAAGGTCAGTAAAATGAGGACCCAAACTATTGGGGGCAATATGTTGACTCTGTAAACTGCTTAGAGAGGGCTATAAAGCACTGTAAAGCGGTATATAAATCTAATTGCTATAACGTACTAAAAGAGAAGTATTGGGTTTACCTGATTTGAAATTGTATGTTGTAGTTTTCTGTTTTAGAGTCATTGCTGCTAAGATATAGAAGACTCTTGGAGGTAGAACAATATAACCTGAGGTTTGGGTGGCATGGATATCTGTGGTACAATAAAGTTAAGGTTAATGTGGATTTTAAAAATCATTGTTAGTTGTGCTATACTAAGGATTTGGAATAGATTCAAACCCAGCTTGGGCCTGAGAACATTTTTGTAGTTGTTGGCATGAAAAGCATTTTACAGATAAGAAATAATAGGCAAATATTAACTTATTGTAAAATACTAAACTTTTGTCAGGGGGAATGTAAAATAAAATCAAGAAAGGAACTTGATTTGGTAGATGAATACATTGTTTTTGTACTTACAGCTATTAAAAATATTTAAACTAGGGAAAAGAGGTTTTGAATATTGTAAGACTGAGTTTGAAATACAGTTGTGTACAAATGAACATATAATTGATAAAATTGGAAACTTCATTGAAATTTGAAACAGAAGAAAAGTAAGTGAAAGAACAATTGATAAAGTAGGCTAATTTTTTTTGGTTATAATATCCAGATGGAAGAATGGCAAAATATTTGGCTCAAAGGACTTAAATTTATATTGTAATTTTAAATAAAAATTTTTATAAGATGATATATTTTCAGTATATGTCATTACAGAAATTGTCTAGAATGTATAAAGGCACATCAGATTTATGTTGGACATTAGTACAAGACAAGGCATTTATTGTATATAGTGGATGTATGAAAAAACTAGAAAATTTTGGATTTAAATACACACACTGATTGGAATGATTTTTAAAGATTAATATACAAATGAAAGCCAAGTTTTTTATTTTGGGACTGATGGAAAAATAGTCATGGAATTTTGTTTTTATACATGATAATTGAAGCAACGTTACTCATAATGGAGGAATGCTTGGTGAAGATGTTACAACTAGATGAGATGGCTAAATTGACTTGTTGGTGATTGGAAAGGATTTATAGACTTTTTGCTTAAAAGAGAAAAAATGAATTTACAATTTATGGTTTTAATGATTAAACAGAATAGAATAGAAAGAAAAGAGTTTTGTTATAACTGCATAGTAAGAGATAAATTTATAATTATACTTAAAATTGTGGTAAAGTTCAAAAGCTACTTCTTTGTATTTTTTCTCTTTCTTTCCTTTTCTCTTTTCTTGCACTTTTATATATCCCTTTGATTTCCTTTTTCTCACATTATATCAGTTTTTAGTTTTTTTAAAAAAAACATTTAATACTATTATGCAAACAAGAACTTTTTTTTTTTTTTACTCCGAAGATATGTTTCTGTTTATAATTTTTGA
>NW_020770304.1:0-25842 GCF_900518735.1 Pseudonaja textilis
GGTCCTTGGTGCTCTCTGAGCTTGGTGGTTTTCTTGCAGACGTTTCATGACCCAACTAGGTAACCTCATCAGTGCTAGTAGGGAAAGGGAGAACTACAAGTGCTCCTTCTAGCACTGATGAGGTTACCTAGTTAGGTCATGAAACGTCTTGTGAGAAAACCACCCAGTTCAGAGAGCACCAAGGGCCCTGAGCTACCTTTATAGGTTAAAAACTTTTTTTAAAAAAATCACAAAATAAAGAAGGAACCGGTGCATAAACTGGGATGGAGGTGGAATCTGTTCTTGCGGGATTTTATCTAGCTGAATTTCTACCTGGGAGCTGCTTGTGAGCATCTTCCCTCCTTCCTCATAACAGGGAGTGATCCTTTGAGAGCACCTTCGCTAAAAGGGAGGGAGGGCGGGTTGATTGTCTAGCTAGTCCCTCCCCGTAACATGGGGGTTATGGGAGGGGAGGCATTGCAGATCCCACCTCCACCCTTTTTATGCACCCGCTAACTCCAAAGGCTACCTTAATCCAGTCCCATCCTCTCTGCCCGGATTTTTCCCTCCCGTATTTCATTCCATCTATTTTATTTTTTTTTGAACCCGAGAGATCCCTAAAAGACTCAAGCACCCCTTCGTGGCCTGAGCCTGGATCCCTTTCTAAGCCACATTTGAAGCCGTTGGACCCATTTCCTCCATTTATCACCCCTTCCTGGCCTAAGACTTGGATCCTTGGACGATTTGTTAGGTTTTTAAAGTGTTTTTAATCCACTCCCCGGTTTGGAATCCTTTCCTGAGCTAAGACTGGATCCTCTTTATGGTTTTATCCAGCGCTCTGGAGCCTTTTTAATCCCACTTTTCAATCACAAAATCGGTCACCTTTGTGGTCTGAGACTGGGTCCTTTTGGGATTTATTACATTTAACCCACTCCCCAATTTAGCACCCCTTCCTGGCCTGACTAGATCCTTTTATGATCTATTAAGGCATTGAAAGCCCTTTTAAGCCACTCCCCAATTTAACACCCCTCCCTACCTCCAAACTGGATCCTTTTATGATCTATTAAGGCATTGAAAGCCCTTTTAAGCCACTCCCCAATTTAATACCCCTTCCTGGCCTGACTAGATCCTTTTAAGATCTGTTGGCTTTTTCACCCACCCATCATCCCAGGGACTAGTTCCCTGTTCTTCTACCTACCCATTTAATAAAATCATTTGCACCCAGGAGCAAATGGGGAGGTATATTCTATAGGGCGGGATCCTTGAGCAAAGGATCCCCCCCAGAAGGAGATTTCAATCTGTTTTTTGACCAGCCAGATTCCTCCCAGGGGGAGGTGCACCGTTCCTGGAGGTACTGCAATACCAGGCCGATGCTTGGAGTGGACGGAGCAAGCCCCTATTCCATCTCCCAGTTCCAAAAATCCATTTAATATGTAGTCCTCAAATAGAGGACATATCAGATATTAAACTGATAAGAACAGATACTACACTTGATCTTAGCCAAAAGGCCGAGAAGCGATACTGGAGCCAGGCGGATGGCGCCCGAGACTCCCCTGCGGAGGGTGCTCCAGGTTTCGGGGAGCACGACTGGCTTGCAAAGGGATCCCAGGGGATCAATTCCGCCCGGCTCTTTCCCTGGGCTGGACTGGGACGGCATGGCCCGTGGGGCGATTTGGGGGTGAAAATGGGGGGTTTCTCCCTCCCCTGTGCGTTTCCCGTCATGCCAGCTGGCTGTCCGGATGGCCATTGGTGGAACATTTGCATAAGGTGAGTCACCCTCCCCGTCGCTCTCCTGCCCTGTCATTCCTCAGCTGGCCGAGGGGGGCACTAGCACTGCCCCCCCCCCCCCGGGCCTGGAAAAGGGGCCTGGAGGAGGGAGATGGGCTGGGGGGGTGGGCTGCTTCCCGCCCAGGCTGGGACCCCCGGACAGGACCCACCAGCCCAGCATGATGGGCACAGAGGTTCCCCCCCCCCCCGCTTGGCAGCTGCGTTTGGGCATCACACGGGGGGGGCTTCAGTCCCGGACATCCAGGCCTCCCTCGTGACTCGGGGGGTCCTGGATTAGGGGAGGGGGGTGCAGCAGAGTGTATTTGGGGAGGGGAGAGGAAGGAAGGAGCAAGAAGGAAAAGGGAGACGGAGAGAGAGAAAAAGAGAAAAGAGAAAAAGGAGAAAGGGAGGGGGAAGGGAAGGAAATACAGAGAGAAAGAATGGAAGGAGGGAGGGAAAGGGGAGAGAAAGGAAGAAAAGGAAAAGGGAGAAAGAAAGTAAAAGAGAAAAAGAAAGGGGGGGAGGAAGGGAAGGAAATAGGGAGTGGAAGGAGGAGAGAGGAAGGAAGGAGTAAGGAAGAAAAGGGAGAATGAGAAAGTAAAAGGGAGGAAGGGAAGGAAATAGGGAATCAGAGGAGAGGAAGGAAGGAGTAAGAAGGAAAACGGAGAATGAAAAAGTAAAAGAAAAAGGGAGGAAGGGAAGGAAATAGGGAATGGAAGGAGGAGAGAGGAAGGAAGGAGGAAAAGGGAGAATGAGAAAAAGGAAGGAAGGAAAGATGGAGGGAGAGGAAGGAGGGAGGGAGAGAAGAGGAAGGAAAGACAAGGAAGGACAGAAGGAAGAAGTAAGGAAGGTAGGTTCTAGGAAATAAACTGGTTCATTTGCCATCCATTCTGGGCTCAATTGTGGTCATAACTCGAGGACTACCAGTACTGGAACTGCCTTGAGCAAAACTATCCAGTTTGGCATGATCAGACTAGCATTAAAATAATTGAATCGTTGCACAGGGAATTCTGCAATGGTTTGTAAGTGGACAGACGAAGACAAGTCATTTTTTTCAGCGCTGTTGGAGCTTTGAACAGTCAGTCACTAAATGAAAGGCTGTAAGTTGAGGATGCATTGGGTCAGTTTGGTCATGTGATTTACGATATCAAGACTAGAAAGTGGAAGATGGTGAATTCTAGTTCTACCTTAGGCATGAAAGCTGGCTGGGTGACTTTAGGCCGATCACCAGAAGATGCTGAGTTCTAGTTCAGCCATGAAGCTGGCTGGGTGACTCGCATGAAAGCTGGCTGGGTGACTTTAGGCCGATCACCAGAAGATGCTGAGTTCTAGTTCAGCCATGAAGCTGGCTGGGTGACTTGGAGCCATCTCTTTGTTCAGCCCACCTCACAAGGTGGCTGTTGTGGGGATAATAGTAAGAAAGGTGTGTGGGATATGTTTACCACCTCAAGTTATTTGTAAAAATAAAGGCAGGATATGAAGAAATACAGCAATATTTTTTCTCTAGCTATAGTATCCATTGTGCAGAGTGGTGTGGTGGCCTAGTGGTAAAACCCTTGCCTCACAATCAGGAGGCTGTGGGTTTGATCCTGGATAGAGGCGGATATTTCTCTCTGGGCACAATGAGAATATATCTATTGAAAACAAAACAAGACTCCATACTGGCAACAGGAAGGGCATCCGGCCATTAAAACACTGCTAGCTCCATTCAGATTCTACCCTAACAAGGGATTATGGGATCATTAAATGACAGTGATATAGTATCTATTGAGTATTAAACAAAAGCTGCTTGCTTCATTCTCCAAGATGCTTGTTGTGTTATCCAAGAAACCACAAATCCAGAATTAGTGGTGTGTAAATCAACCAAAAAACCCCTCGTTATGCGCCAAACTGCTAATTTACTTGCAACAGTTTTTTTGTTTTGTTTGTGTCCTGGAAACAGAGCCATTGAAACAGTTTGAATGTATTATAATTTATTCCGCAGAAACTTCAGCTTTTCAAATATTATTTATTATACAGAAATGAAAAGGGGGGGGGAGTAGTATTTGCCCCAAATGGAAAACAATCCACATAAAAGACAATAAAAGTGCATCAATTTAGGAATTTAAATTTAATTAGATTAAATCAGACCTTCATTTAAACTGAATCGGGTATGCAGCAGAGAAATTTCGATTCTCAAATTATATTCGACCATTATTAGTAGGTGCCAAATTTAAGTGCTGTAGGATGCCAGCTCTGAGATTTACTGATTTTTTTAAAAAATGGCTATCACGTTTGTTTTAAAAAATGTAATTATTGGTAACAGCTTTGAATAACTGGAAAAGTACACAAAGAAATACATCCAATTAATACACTGCAGACTATGTTTCTGAAGTCTGTTGAAGTCCTGGGTGCCTTTCCATTTTGTCTGCCAGTCTTCATTTTTCTTGGTTACACCTCAATCTTGTCCAAACCCTTGTCAAAAAAAAAAAGAAGAAAGTTACAAGAATTAAATTAGCAAAATAAGGGGCAACATCCTAACACAATGTGCTCAGACCAAGAAGCCACATTTAAAAAAAAAGTTTTATTGAACATTTTTCAGCAGTTTAAAAACATATACTATTTAACATTAAACAGCATTGCAAATATTCATATATACATCACAATTTCGTTACTAATATTTTTTGTCTAACCACCTGTACCAAGCATCCCAGACCAGATAGTATTTCAATTCACCTCTATCTTTTAGCTCCAGTGTAGGCCTGTCCATCTCTGTGCAGTCTAAGATCTTTTTTATCACTATCCCTATAAGGTTGTGTTTCCAAGTTTGTGCATATATAATCCTGGCCGTGGTATTGATATGCAAAATAATATATTTATCTTTTTTACTATAATCCCCTCTTATTATCCCTAGCAAGAAAAGTTGAGGACTAAACTCGATTTGTTGGTCCCTTATTTCCTCTAACCATTTTTTAATTCTAATCCAATACCTCCTGGCTTCTGGACATGTCCACCACATGTGAAAAGGGTACCTTGACTTTTTTTGCATTTCCAACATTCTGGGCTCAAGAAGCCACATTTTCTATCCATGCCATACAAACCCCGCAAAACCTCTCACCCCATTGTAACCTAGTCGCTTACATGAAGTCATTGTAAAATGGGACGCAGCTTAACTGTCTTGCTTAGCAAGAGAAATCTGCTAAGTCGTTTGCCGAGGAGTATCCGTATGGTAAAGGGGAATTTGCCGTGTCCCGGCGCTTGAGGATAGAACCAGCGGATGGGAAAACCGCTGGCACCGAAGACATGACGCTGGGCAGCATTAGTTTACCTCCACACATTACAGAAATGGGTACAGGAAAACCCGATCCTGCCAAGAAAGGGAGGCTTTGATTTTTGAGGAAGGAAGGAAAGGAAGGAAGAAGGAAAAGAGACAAAGAAAGGAAAAAGAAAAAAAGATGGAAGAAAAAAAGAGAAAGAAGAAAGAAAAGAGAACATAACACCAGACCAACTTCTACCATCTTTTAATGTTTTCTCTTGGGCCTTCCATCCTCCTATACCATGGCTGTGGAGGATGGGAGGCATAGTGTCCCCGGGCTTGGAAAGAAATAGAAACCATGGTTTAGGAGAGAGAAACAAGGACCCTATGTGGGTTTGGAGTTTAAGAGGCTGCCACCCCTAAATTTCCCTGCAGGAAGATCTCTTGGGGATCTTTTGTAGGGAGACAGTGGATTCCCTTCAAATGTTGGGATTAAAGTGATCCTCTCACCTGTTCTTCCTGGAGTCCCGTCTCCTACATCCCTAAAAAGAGCTTTTAAGGATCAAGTTAGCTTTGAGCTTCCACAGATTGGATCACCAAGAATCATTGCTCTGGGATCTTTTGGAAATCTGCCGTCCTAGTGTGCTGGGGATCTGCCACTCAGCCTTTCTCCAGCCTCCATGTGCTTCCCACCGTCTCAGAGCAGCGTTTGCATCTTCCACCAAGAATGCCTCGGATCTTCCTTGGTAGGATTTCTCAATAAACGTGGCTCCTGACTTTTTCAGGGGAAGGGGCATTAAAAATGCTCTTCTTCATCTTTTTCTGTTTCTTGCCCTGCTGGGACGCCAGATCAGTAGCTGTATAAAAGGAAGAGAAAGAATGGGAAAGGAAGGAAGGGAAAGAGAATCATAGAAAAGGAGGGAAAGGAAGAAAAAGAAAATGAATAAAAGGAAGGGATGGGGGGGGGAAGCAAAAAGGAAGAGAAAATAAAAGAGGAAGAATAAGAAAAGGGAAAAGGAAAAAAAAGAAAAAGAAAGGAAGGAAGGGAAAGGAAGAAAAGGGGAAAAACGAAGGGGAGGGAAAGAAATAAAAGTGGAAGGAAGGGAAAAAAGGAAAGAATGAAAGGAAGGTAAAGAAAAAGAAGGGACAGTGAAAGATAACAGTAAAAGAAGAGAAAGATAATGAAAGGGAAAATATAGAAGGAAAAGGAAAGGAAGGAACGGAAAAAAGAATGAAAGGAAAGAAAGAGAAGGGAAAGAGTAAAAGAAGGAAAAAGGAAGGAAGAGAAAGATAAAGGGAAAATATAGAAGGGAAAGAAAGCAAGGGGAAAAAGGAAGGAAGAGAAAGATAATGAAAGAAAGTGAAAATACAGAAGGAAAAGAAAGGAAGGGAGAAAGAAAATTAATTAATAAACCCGGGAAAACGCCGAGCTCTTTCCAGAGCAGGCAGAAATGGAGCTCTTCTCTTGCATCCAGAGAGAAGCACGGACTAGGAATCCACTCGATCCCTTTGAAGAAGAAAAGAAACTTACCTGCCTTTCCCTACCTTTGCAGGGAGCAACCATTTCCGAAAGGAAGCCAGGACGCCACGCGGTCGATTCATAAAAACTCCGAGACAGGCACGTTAAAAGGGAGGAGCCAACCCCATCCCCCTTTCTGATTGGTCGCTTTCGTTTGGGCCAATGCGGATGTGGCAGCCGCCGCGCGCGCCTCCGCCTCTCTGTCACGTGATCCGCGGCGCCTACCCGGAAATGAAAACCTGCGGTAAAGAAGTCGGCCACGTGGTTTGTTTTTTTTCAGCATGGTTGCTCCTTCTGGGAAGATCAACCGGCCGCGGACGGTAATTCCAAGATACTGAAGAAATTAAAAATAAATAAATAAACTATTTATGTTTTTAAAGAGTTTTCGATTAGGGGTATTATTTATTTAATTCTAGGATATTTAAGAAATTAAAAAAAATTAAAGTGTTTATTTATAGTTGTCTATCTGAATTTCTGTTCCTATCTTCTTTCCCGCCTCCCTTCTCTCTGAATTTCTCTGTTCCTTCCTTTCTTCTGTCTTCCTTTATCTCCCTCTCTCAATTGCTATCTAGGATAGGATAGGATAGGATAGGATAGGATTCTTTATTGTCCAAGTGTGATTGGACACAAGGAATTTGTCCCGGTGCAAATGCTCTCAGTGTACATAAAAGAAAAGACACATTCGTCAAGAGTCAAGAATCATCAGGTACAACAGTTAATAATAGTCATAGGGTACAATAAGCAATCAAATCATACTAGGAAACAGTCAATAAAAATAGCAAGGTTATAAGCGACAAAGTTACAGTCATTCAGTCACAAGTGGGAGAGGATGGGTGATAAGGAGTGATGAGAACATTAACAGTAATAGTAATGGAGACTTTGTAAATAGTTGGACAGGGTTGAGGGAATTATTTATTTAGCAGAGTGAAGGCATGGGGGGAAAAACTGTCCTTCTGTCTAGTTGTTCTGGTGTGCAGGGCTCTCTAGCGTCCTTTTTATTGTGGGAGTTGAAACAGTTTACATCCAGGATCTGAGGGGCCTGTGGATATTTTCACAGCCCTCTTTTTGACTTGGGCAGTTTTCAGGTCCTCCATGGAAGGCAGGTTGGTAACAATAACTTTTTCTGCAGTCCTAATTCTCCTCTGTGTCTGTCCTGTTGAGTTGCAGAACCAAACCAGACAGTTACAGAGGAGCAGATGACAGACTCAACCATTCCTCTGTAGAACTGCATCAGCAGCTCCTTGGGAAGTTTGAACTTCCTGAGTTGGCACAGGAAGAACATTCTTTGGTGATGATGTTTTTGATGTTAGGTGTCCATTTTAGGTCTTGTGATATGATAGAACCCTGAAATTTGAAGGTCTACACTGTTGATACTACTGTTGATGTGTTGTCTAGTATTGTAAGAGGTGGTAGTATGGGAGGGTTTCTCCTAAAGTCTACCCTTCCTTCCTTTCTCCCTTTCTTTCCTTCCTCCACTTCCCTTCCCTCTCTCCAATCCAATCCAATCTGAACTACCTATGGTTGGATGATGTAGATGTTTATCCCAAGCATATTTAAGCTCAGTTACTGATGATTGTGACCCACTAACTTCCAGCGGAGGTTAAACACGCTTGGGATAAAGACGTATTTGATGTGCCCAACTGCCATTTTTCTGCAGTTTATTTTTATTTTTTGTTGTGGTGGCAGCTCCTTTTTAAAGCTTTCTCATTCTCTTGTGTCAGGAGCTGCGGAAAAAACTCTTCAAACGGCGCCGTGTCCTGAGCAAGGAGAAGCGAAAAAAACACCGCATTGTGGGAGCGGTGGTGGATGAAGGTCTTATCACCGTTCACCACCTGAAAAAGCGATCGTGAGTGATATGTTCGCTTTGGTGGATTATTTCTGGGGAAGAAAAATGCAAGCCAATGAAATGCTGTAATAAAAACTCTCAAGTTAACTTTCTAGGGAATTCTGGGAGTTGAAGTCCATCCCTCTTAAAGCATGCTGGATGGGGAATTCTGAGAATCGAAGTCTACCCATTTAAAAGTTGCCGAGGTTCAGGAACGCTGATTAAGATGACCAATTTCATTTTTCTAAATTTATGAGTTGACTTTAAAACATTTCTTCTCTGTTTGTAATTTCCTTGTTCTCTTCCAGATCCAGTTCACGGGCAAACATTACTCTCTCAGGGAAGAAGAAAAGAAAACTGCTTAAACAACTGCGTCATACCAATAAGGAAAAAGCAGAAATGCAGGGTAAATTTTCTTTCTTTAGTTGGGGAAAGGAATTTGGGCTTGCATTGTTCATAGAAGATGGATATCAACTCATAAACATTTCTATGAATGTTTTAGAGTTGCCATGAACAGAAAGGGAGGAGGAGAAATTTGAAAGAGCACTGCAGCAATTTGGAACCGAAAGTGCATTACGTTCTTATCTTGCAAAGATTATAACTAAGCAACCAGAGTTTTTGCCATGCAAATCTCTTAATTGGAGAACACGATTGATGACTCTTGGCTATGAATGTGTTTCATTGGAGAATATGAATTATGATACACCCAGAGGGATGGGGAAAACCAGGGTCAAGGGTGACATTGAATTACAGTCTCAGAATCGGGGACATACAGGTCATACCGACATATTAGCTATTAATAAATCTTTTGAAGTTTTTGAAGCTTGACTCACGAGGCTCATGATTTAATTAGGGCAACTGCTGGAATCCTCACAGTGAAAGGTAGAAGCATTCCACACTTGGAGGGAGTGAGATAGGAGATTTGAGCTCCTGCTCTTCTCTCTTGTGATCAACGTCTAATTGTTGCCTTTAAAGCGATTTCCAATTTCCATTTGCTTCATGGCCGTATGATTTGCTTAAAGACCATGTCACTTATTGACCAAAATTCATAGCTGGGATTTGTAAATCGAGGATTGTCTGTACTTTACCACTTGCTGGAAATTGGGTCAGAGATGTCCATGAGAGGGCAGCTTTATGGCTTTGAGAATGTGGTGACTTTTTTTTTTTTTTACTGTTTCCATCGTTCCTTTTGTACAGTTGATGTTTCTCCAGTTCAGAGTGCAAAAAGGAAGAAGAAAAAGGAGGCAACTCCAAAAGACTGTCCAGATGTTGAGATGGTGGAAATTAACATGACGCCTGGATTGGAAAGCTGAACCTGGCTTCCGAAATCTTGAAAACCAGTTTCTTTTCTCTTCTCCAGCCTATCGGTGACAGCATTCCTAGTTGGGGGTAGGGCTGGATGGAGAAGGAGGAGGAAAAGACAGGTTACCCCCACCCCACCCCCCCAAAATTCAGAGAAATCAGCTTTTCAACCAGTTTAGCTCCATAAAGTTTGTTTGCTTTTAACAGGAATTTAAACCCATCAACCACATTTTGAGAGGGTGTGTCTGATCCCTTTTTCTTTTGGTGATCAGCTCCCAATTCCTGAATTTGAGGAGTTACAAAATCGTTTAAAATTTAGCTAGCCTGAACTTGTACCTTAAAAAGGGGTGCTTGATAAGACAGAAGCTTTACAAGTAAGTAGTTTAAGATTTTCAGTGGCCATACCAGATTATGGCACAGATACCTAGAACTGTTCGTGTGTACAGTTAATCATACAAGATGCCAAATTTTTTTTAGCATTGGCAACCAATTTCAGTTGAAAGAGACGTGCACAGCAAAGATACCTATTTTCATATGTTCAAATTGTCTGTGTTCTTATCCATATAATAAACGGACCCAAAAAATAAAACACCCTGTGTCTTGGTTTAGAATTATGTTTTATTTTATTTTTGTGTTGTGAGGAAGAAGGGAAAGACTATGACTAGTTAGTACATTGTGTTAAGACATGGTGCATTTGGCAGTGGCTGTTGTCTAAACACAGTTAAAATTGTGAAATGGGAGCCAGTTATGTCCAGAAAACCATATTGACTGATCCAGGTTCTTGTCTGGAGTCAGAACTGTTTGAATGCACAAATTAGCAATGCTGAGCCATATGAAATTATTAACCATGGTTTAGCCATGGGGACTGGGCTGAGTTAATATAACAAGTGGCTCAAATTATTACAAATCTGGAAGTTTGCCTGGACCACTACACATCCTGTTCACGACCTGTTTTCCTTGTTACCTTTTGGAAGAGGGCTTCTTGGTATCCGAAGCAGAACATCCAGATTTATTCACAAGTTTTGTTCCATATCACATCAATCTTGTGAACTTCGCTACATATTCAAAATGGACAGTGATTAATATACCCCCATGTGTATGTATATATTAGACAAAACAATTAATCAGTGGAACAACTTGCCGCCAGAAGTTGTAAATGCTCCAATACTGGAAGTTTTAAAGAAGAGATTGGATAACCATTTGTCTGAAATGGTATAGACTTCCTGGTTGGACTAAAAGACCTCCAAGGTCCCTTCCAATTCTGTTATTCTATTCTTATTCTGTTCATGTATGTATATAGCACGTGGGTATGGGTAGATACACGTGCTATTGAGACCAGGCAACAAAATTTCATTTTTATTGTGTGCCAGTATGCTCAGAATAAAAAAAAAATGTAAGGTTAACTTATCTTAATTTTAAATTGAACTGAAGTTGCCCAACATCCAAGCAGAATTGAATATGTTTTGAGTATAAACTTATTAACCTTGATTCATAAGCCACAGGAACTGAGCTGAGTCTATAACACAGGTCTCCAAAATTGGCAACTTTAAGACTTGTAGACTTCAATCCTAGAATTCTCAGTAGTCTTAAATTTGCCAAGTTTGGAGACCCCTCGTCTAAAACAATAGTAATGGCTCCAAGTGTTACATTTAACTGAAGGTGCCCAGCATCCAAGCAGAACAATTGAATATGCTTTGAATATGCAGTTATGAATATGAAATTATTAACCTTGATTCATAAGCCAACGGGACTGGGCTGAGTCTCTATAATAATAGTAATGGTTCCAAGTGTTAACATGTCACTGAGAATAAAAACGCGCTTCGACCTGTGCGGAACGTTTGTTTCAGAGTCGAAGAACCGCGTAGAACTCTTCATCACGTGACGCTCTCAGTGCGCTGTTTTAATTCTTCCCCCATGTTCGGACCCAGCGTGCGCAGGCGCAAAGGAGGGAAAAACAAGAGGGGGAAAGGGTTTTTTTTTAAAAATCGTTTTTAGGTGTCTCGGCCGGTGCCGGCATGTCCGCTCTGTGCGATTCGGCGGGGGTGGTGGGGCCTCCGGGGTCGGCCCCGAGCCCCAAACCGGCCGCCGCGCCTCCGTCGCTCAGGTAGTTGGCGGGGTGGGGGGCGGGGGGGAAGGGAGGCTTCGGTAATCATGCCCGGGACGGCCCTTTCGAAGGGGTGCATCGCCCCCAACCTTTCAGGGTTGCCATGGTGATCCCTGACATTTGCAAAGGGGTGCAAAGGCTTTACCCCTAAGAGCTTGCCAGGCCTTCCTCAAAGGTGGGCAGACGACGAGGAAGAAAGGCGGGCGGGGGAGAAAAGGGAATTAATTAATGCTTGCAATTAATTAGCTTTTTAAGACGAGGATGGTGTTCAATGGACAGTAAATACTAGGGCTTTTAAAATATGTATGACGATTTTGATCAATAAAAGTCGATAAATGTTACGTTTCTTTAAAAGGAGGGTGAAGATGTTCAGTAAATGCTTTTTTTAAAAAAATGAGGGTAGGATCAGTGATTATTTTTTAAAAAAATGATATGATCATCAGCAAATGCTGTTTTTTTTAAAAATGAGGATATGATCATCAATAAATGTTATTTGTTTTTAAGAGATAATTAATAAAGTCTAGTTTTTTTAAAAAATACCGAGTCTATGATGATCCATAAATGATATTTTTAAAATCATAATGGAGATGATCAATATTCTTTTTCAAAAATGAGGATATGACGATGATCCATGAACCTTTTTTAAAAAAATGAGGGTGAAGATGATTATCAATAAATAATGGTGTTGTTTTTTTTAAATGAGGGTAAAGAGGATGATGGACAATAAATATCGAACTTTACATTTTTTAAAATGAGAATGTGAGCCAGTTTGGTGTAGTGGTGAAGGCTTGAAACCGGGAGACCGTGAGTGCTAGTTCTGCCCATAGATATGAAGCCAGCTGGGTGATTTAGATTCTCTCAAAGACAATGCAAATCGCTTCTGAAAATCTTGCCAAGAAAACTGCAAGAACTTCTCCGAGTCAGTCTTCGAGAATCCAATATGATTGAACAGAAGAAAAAAGAACGATGAAGATGACTGACGTATTTTATTTTATATATTAGAAAGGGGTGGTTTCTATAGTTGTATCCCTCTCCTGGGTGCATACATTGTTTTTAATCGGTATTTAGCACTGAACAAGGACCAGGTTTTTTAAAAAGCGGATCTTCATCTGTATTTCCCATGGATAAATTTTCTTGGCTTTTCTTTGAATTCTCTGCACATTACCCTTGCCCTAAACCTGAGTTGACTTTTCTTCTTTCCCCTGCAGTTCCCAAGAATTGGCCCAGGAGATCAAAGCTTTCCTCAGTGGCGTCGACCCCGTTCATGGGAACAAACTCACCATCAAGGAACATGCGCGTTGTGCCATTTTACTGCTGCGCAACTTACCTCCTGCTCGCAGTGCTGTGTTGGAGCACCTCCGGAGTGTCTTTGATGAATACGTCTGCACCTACCTGTTGGAACTGGAGGCCGGTGAAGGTGGGATGGGGGGCCTCCGCTCCCAGGGTCCCAACTTGGATGACGTGGTGTCGGAGATCCAAACCGTGTTGTCAGATTTTGTCCGCATGAATCCCAAAGCTTGGGCTGCCCTCGTTTCCTCCTGGTCTATCGACCTGATGGGGCAGCTGAGTAGCAAGTACGCCGGGCGGCACGACGTACCCCATGCTAGCAGCCTGAACGAGCTGCTGCAGTTATGGATGTCCTGCAAAGCCACGCGGGTCTTGATGGAGATTTACACCCAGTGCCTCTCCTCCATGATCAATAGCTGCCCAGATGCTTGCGTCGATGCCCTCTTGGACACCTCTGTCCAGCACTCGCCTCACTTCGATTGGGTGGTGGCCCATATCGGCTCCTCCTTCCCCAATACTATCATCAACCGAGTCCTCTCCTGCGGGCTGAAGGATTTTTGCGTGCACGGGACAGCTTCGTCGGATCTCCTGCTTTTCCCCAGCTCCACAGCAGCCGATAAGCGGGTTCCCAAGATCGCCTCGGTGGTTGGGATCCTTGGCCACTTGGCCTCTCGCCACTCGGAAAGCATCAAGCAGGAATTGCTGAGAATGTTCCACAGGAGCCTGGGGCCCACCCGGGACCAGCAGCAGAAGGCCACAGTCCCTTTCCTGCTACAGCTGGCGGTCATGTCCCCCACGCTGCTGAGCACCATCTCCGCCGAGCTGGTGGACTCGCTCAAGCCCAGCGTCCTCAACCAGCTGCACCAGCACTTTGTGGCGCTGCCCCGTGAGGAGCTAGAGAACATGGTCAGCATCGTGGTGCACCTCATCTGCCAGACGTCTGGAGGCGCCTACCGTACTTTGCAGTTCCTTGTCAACACCGCCATGCCCGCCTCAGTCATCACCACCCCCGGCCTGGCGGTCCATGACAGCGTGCGGGAGGCCTGTGACCGGGTGATCCAGCTGCTGCTCCTCAACTTGCAGAAGCTGGTCTACAACCGAGGTTTGGCCAGCTTGGGGGAGGCCCCTCCCCGCGCGGTGCCGTTCTTGGACGACCTGAAGAACCACATGCAGGAGCTTTGCACGGAGACGCTGAAGCTGGAGAGGAAGAGGTTTCTCTGGCTGCATCAGCTGCTGGTCCTGCTCTCGGTCTACTCCACCCCCAGCTGTGCCAGCGAGGCGCTCTTCTACCTTCTGACCCTGGCCAAGAGCCAGGAGGAGCTCAGCCTCGCTACCCAACTCTACGCTGTCCTCAGCTCTTGCATGACCGACCTGCTGCCCGCCCTGGTGAAGAAGTCTGTGCGCCAGCTCCATGCTGGGTTTCTCTCCGACCAGCACATGGCTCAGCTCTTCCAGAACTTGGCCTTGATCATGCAGTGGGAAGGGGAGAACTCGGCCTCCATGGGCCACCAGCTAGGCCAGGCCGTCTCCTTCCACATCTACGACTTTGGGCAGCTGCTGCTGCACAGCAATCCGGAGGTGGCCCAAGCAGCCGCTCTGCTCCTCTCCGTCTGCCCCATGCCCAAGGCAATTCGGCCGGCCCATTTACTCTTCCTCGTCCGTTCGTCCGTGCATCACTTCTTCTCGGTTTTGAGGGACAAGTCTCCGGCCGGCATCAGCTACGGAAGCCGGCTCCTTTGCGGGCTGAGCGGTGTGTCAGCCACAGCCAGCAAGGCCATCCTGCAGTACCTGGTGGAAGGCGCCTTGCACCAGGGCAATGCTGAGCTCTTTGGGGGCACGGCGGAGCCCCCTGCCGCCAGGAACAACATCACGCTGGAGGCCACCAAGCTGTCCCTCCTGGACATCAACCGGCGCTTCATGGCAGCCGTGAACTTCTCCGGCAGCGTCTGGTCGGTCTTCCACGCGGGAGTGATCGGCAGGGGCCTGAAACCGCCCCAGGCGTCGCATCAGCAAGAGCCCGAGGAGATCTCCCACAACATCCAGGTTTTTTTGGGCCTCTTGCTGAGGTGCTGCGGGTCAGGACGCTCGGTACCACCCGAGCTGCCCCAGGGCAATGCCATCAACCCCGAGGCGGCCAAGACGGTGGCGGTGGTGTTGGTGGAGACGGTGTGCCCGGACGTGACCAACAGCGAGCTGGCTTGGCCCCCCGAGGAACACACGCACAACACCGTGGAGCGCGACATCCGGATCGGACGCTCCTTCCGCGACAACCCTTTGCTTTTCGAGCTCTTGAAGTTGGTGGCGGTCGGGAGGCCCGCCTTGTGTTACTGCTCGGTGCTGCTCCGGGGTTTGATGGCCACGCTGATGGCTCACTGGGAGGCCTGCCGGGAGAACGACACCACCAACTTCCCCTGGGCCCTGCAGGCCTCCTGCACGCTGGTGGCCTGCATGGGAGATGGCCACCTTCTTCCCCCTGTCCTGAGCAACATGCACGAGATCTTTGACCAGCTGGCTCCCTTTGAGGTCCACCTGCTCCTCCTCAGCGTCTGGGACTACATGAGGGACAACAGCCCCCTGCCCCAAAAATTCAGCTTCAATGCCAGCACGGGGCTCTTCTTCCGGGACTTTTCGCGAGACACCGACGCGGGCAAATACCTCTACGTCTTACACAGCGTCGTGCACAAGAACATCGACCGGCTGGGTCTGCTTTCAGGGCGGTTCCATCCTTAGGGGGCTCGGAAGGTGGTTTGGGGAGGACCACTTGGATTTGGGAG
This sequence comes from Pseudonaja textilis, assembly GCF_900518735.1. Next base: position 15,793 of record NW_020770304.1, read on the forward strand.
TGGGGGGTGGGTGGGCGGGGGAAATGGGGGCTCTTTCGTGGATTGGAATTTGGAGAGAAGGGCCACGAGAGGCTCTGGCGCAGTTTGCTTTGACGTGCAAACAGGAACCGACTTTGGATGGAGAAGAGATGATTTATTTTGGGGTTCTCTCCCTCTTCTTGGGGTTTTAACTGGTTCAACTTTGCAGTTAAGGAAGGACTAACTAAGGGAAGGTCGGAAATAACATGAATAGATAGAATATTTGCGTTTTGTTTTCTTGCACTTCCTCTTTCTCTTCTTCTTCTTCTTCTTCTTCTTCTTCTTCTTCTTCTTTTCTTCTTCTTCCTCCTCCCCCTCCTCTCTTCTTCTTTTTCTTCTTCTCCTCCCCCTCCCCCTCTTCTTTTCTTTCTTGTCCTCCCTTCTACTTCCTCATCTTTTCCCCTTCCTTCCTTCTCCTCTCCTTATTTCTCTTCCTCTATTCCGTTTTCTCCTCCTCCTCCTCCTGTCCTTCCTTCTCCTCTTCCTCTTTTCATTCCTTACCTTTTCCCTATGCTCCTCCTTTCTTTCTTCCTCTTCTGTTCCTCGTCTCTTCCTCTTCCACTCACCCCCTCCACCTCCACCGCCTGGCCTTCTTTTCCTCTCCTCCTCCTCCTCCTCCTCCTCTTTGCCTGCATTCTCTACTTTTTAATGCACGCAAGAGTTTCCTTATTGAACACTCGCTCCCACACAGACAAAAAAAATTTAACAAAGAAGTTCTTCACAAGAGTTTTTTATGACAGTAAATATAGCCACATCATCAGTATTGCGTGGCAGGCAGAGCTGGAGGGACTTGATTGGAGATTCCTCATTTTCATCCTTCAGTTGATTCCGAGTACAAATAAATAAATCAATAAAAGCGGGAACTCACAGCTCTTTGCATTCTCTTCATAATTAGCGCAGTGGGAAAATACTTAATTTTCTTTCTCCGCAAGAATTGGGACGGACTTTGTGTACACAAGACTGAAACGGATGATTCATGGATCTGGGGACATTTAAAAAAAAGGTTAAAAACAGAAGGAAAAGAATAAGATGTAAGTTACTCAATAGAAGGGAGGAAGTCAGAATTTCGTGGTCTTATTTCCTAACTTTTTTCTTATTTTTTTAAAAAATAACTTTTATTGTGCTGTAAAATTTTAATGATAATAAAAAAAAAGTGAGCAAACCAGGCAAGGATAAGCCTTGCAAAAAACACCTTTTGTTTTCCCGTGCAGGGTTCCTGGACTGCCAAGCCCCCATCATCCACAGCCAGCGGGGGATGATGGGAGTGGTGGCCCCCCACTGCAGGACGCTCCGTAGCTCCCACGGGCTACTCTTCTCTTGTTCCCCCCCCATTTCCTCTAAGAATGTAGTCGTCCAGCAAACCTCACCCCCCTCCCGTTCGATCGAACATGGGAAGCCCCGTCCTATTTAGCCCGTGGGGGGCGTTCGCCGGGCCATCGTCGGCTTTGACGATTGGTGGAGCGCGAGGGCGGGCCTTGAGGAGGAGGCCAATGGGGGCTCGGCATGCGGGGAGGCGGGGCTTAGCCGCGGCGAAGGGGGCGGGTTCCGGAAGAATCCAAGATGGCGGCGGCGGAGGCGCCCAGGAGGTTAGAGCGAGTCTCACTCGCGGGTTTTTTTTGGGGGGGTGGGGGGGGCTGCGGCGTATTTGTGGGTGGGGGTCGCCCACCAAGAGGGTTTCTTTCCTTAATAGACTCTGTTTCATCCCTGCTTCACTCTCTTTTGAACTTGGAGCACCCCCCGCCCCCTCCCCTAATTTCCCCCCTCTCGGTGCCTCAGTTTTCCCCTTGGTGTTCTGCGACCCATGTGGCTTTTCCGCCATCTGAGGCAGCCGCGTCTCCCCCCCCCCACCTCTCTCCCTTCCCCACTCGCCCCGCACGCTTTGCACCCCACGGCTTCCCCTTTTGCAGGGCACCAGACCGACCTTGCCAAGCGGAGCACTACACCACCCATCATCCTGAGCCGAGCGGCCTCCCTTGGTTGTGCGTGTGTGTTGGAGTGGGGGGAAACCTCTTGCTCTTCTGGCCAAAGTGCACCCAAGCCCTCCTTCCCCTGCATTTGAATCCGCTCCTCCCACACTCTACAACAACCTAGCTTGCCTGTCTGAAGGGGATGATGGGTCTTGTAGTCCCAGCCACGTTCCAAGGCTCTGCCAATGAGGGAACGATTCATGCAGCGGCCTCCCTTTTGGGAGAGTTTAGGAGAAGGTCAGCCCTGGGTGCTTTCCAAACATCCTTCACTCCAACTCCCATCAGCCCCAGCCGGGAAAGGATGATGGGAGCCGCCTTCCCAAACATTTAGGGGTTACCAGGCCGCTTAGCAAAGCGTGCTTTTTTCCCAGGAACCCATATGAGGGCAGCCTCTGTCTTTCCCTGAGGCCTCCTGCAATTGATATGGATAGTCCTTGACTTCCAACAGTTACATTTAGTGACAATTTGGACTTACAACAGCACTGGAAAAAGTGACTTATGACCGTTTTCCCCATTTATGACCATTGCAGCATCCCCATGGTCACGTGATCAAAAGTCAGACGGTTGGCAACCGGCTCGTCTTTACGACGGTTGCAGTGATTCCCTTTTGCGACCTACGGACGAGCAAACTCAACAGGGAAGCAAACATTCACTCAACAACTGTAGCAAGCGCGGTCGTAAAATGGGGCACAAAACTCACTTGACAAATGTCTCACTTAGCCACGTTAATTTGGGGCTCCATTGCGTTCCTATTTTGAGGACTGCCTGTAGACTGCCTCTTGCCAGGGAGGTCGTCCGCTGCCTCGGATGGATTTTTGTCTCAGAACTGAAGAAACTTCTGGAATGAGAAGCAAAGTGTTTTCAAGAACAAGAAAAAGAACCCAAGAATAGAATAGAATAGAATAGAATAGAATAGAATAGAATAGAATAGAATAGAATAGAGAATAAGGAATAGAATAGAGTAGAGTAGGGTAGAATAGGATAGGATGGAATGGAATGGAATGGAATAGAAGGAATAGAATAGAATAGAGAATAAGGAATAGAATAGAGAATAAGAAATAGAATAGAATAGAATAGAATAGAGAATAGAATAGAGAATAAGGAATAGAATAGAATAGAGAATAGAATAAGGAATAGAATAGAATAGAATAGAATTTTTTTATTGGCCAAGTGTGACTGGACACACAAGGAATTTGTCTTGGTGCAGATACTCTCAGTGTACAAAAAAGAAAAGATACATTCATTAAAAGTCAAGAATTATCAGGTACAACATTTAATAATAGTCACAGGATACAATAAGCAATCAAATCATACTAGGAAACAGTCAATATAAATTGTAAGGATACAAGTGACAAAGTTACAATCATACAGTCACAAGTGGGGTGGGGATGGGCTAGAATAGAATGATGAGAAGATTAAGGAGTGATGAGAAGATTAACAGTAATAGTAGTGCAGACTTTGTAATGGTTGAACAGTGTTGTGGGAATTATTTGTTGAGCAGAGTGATGGCATTTGGGGAAAACACTCATTGTGTCTAGTTGTTATGGTGTGCAGGGCTCTATAGCGTCGTTTTGAGGGAAGGAGTTGAAGAAAGTCCAGACTGCCTTTTAGAAAAGCACTTTGGGGAGAATATTTGCATATTTTTCCTGGAAAGTCTTATAAAAATAGATGTTTTTCAAGCTTGAAGGTAGCCAGCCTTTGCTCTCTTTCTCTGTCCACTTTGTCTCTTAAATCTCTTCGTTGCAAAATATGTTGATCTTTGCCCCGGGGAACTAATTTGCCCTTCGCTCCTTCTTTTATGACCACGATTTTCACCTGGTTTATACAAGAAGACAACGGTTGGTCAACCTTGACAGCTTCAGGATACGCTAACTTCATCTCCCAGAATTCCCCTGCCAGCATGGGAATTCTGGGAGATGAAGTCCACACCTCTTAAAAGTGCTTAAAGTTGACAAACACTGGACTAGAAAGCTGGTTTTAATGCTTAACGTTGCTGGGATGTTTATAGGTAATCCTCGACTTGCAGCCATTCGTTTCACAACAGTTCTAAGTTACAACAGGGCTCAAAAACAGTGACTTACGACTGGTCCTCACCTTGCAACCCTTGCCTCCCCGTGGTCATGTGGTCAAAATTCAGGGGTGTGGCAACCAACATGCATGTTTACAACAATTGCAGAGTTAACGGGGTTATGCAATGGCCATTTGCGGTTTTCTTCGTTGGGGAGCAAATTCCTTGGGGGATGAGTGGAAGGAAAGCCATATTGACTTAGCATCCTTGTGATTCGCTTAACGACCACAACCGAAAGGTCATAGAATTGGATGTGACTCCTTGAACGTTTGCTTCACTTAGCAACGGAGATTCCAGTCCCAACTGTGTCTGCAAGTGAAGGAATACTTTGTACTCCTGACATTCCTTTACTGGTCATGTATCTAGTGAAATGGGATAACAAGAAATTTCTTCTTAATTCTAATTTCTCTCCTTGATCCGTTGCTTCTTGTCCTGCCTTCAAGTGCTTTGGGGAACAGCTTGACACCCCACTTCTTTGGGGCAACCCCTCAAATACTGGAATACTGTCACCCCTTAAACTAGACACCCCAATTCCTGCAACCGTTCTTCAAATGTTTTAGCCTCCAGTCCCCTAATTGTGCGTTGCTTGAAAGTATCTCTACCTTCGTGTTCCACCTAGAATGTCTGCGTTCGTGTGGTTGACTCTTCTCCTGGCTGTGGTGTCGGCGGTAGACAAAAGCAACTTCAAGACCTGTGACCAGAGTTCCTTTTGCAAGTAAGTTGTGTGAAAAGGGAAGAGGTGGAGAGATACTGAACCTTGTTTGTTCCCAAAGAGGAGGTCCTTCTCTCCTGCCTGGCCCTGGGCCTGCCATCTTGGGGGTGGGGTCCTTGGAGGCCGAGAAATGACCTCTCTCTCCAGACTGGGCGTGAGATTACCTAGCATGGGTGGTCTGTCTCCAGTAACCATGGTTTCCCCTCTTCAGGCGTCAGAGAAGCTTACAACCTGGAAGCTCCCCTTATAGGGCGCTGCTGGAATCCCTGCAGCTGAGCCAAGAATCTATGAAAATCCAGCTTGTTAATGAAGCAAACAAGGTAAATGAAACCCCTTGGGCTTCCTAAAAGGTCTGGAGAGAGACTCGCTCTCTTTCAGACCAAACAGAAGGTCTGAGGGTTAGAAAATTGAGAACGGTCCCTGTGTGGGATCCTTTGCGGGGTGGAGTCTCTGATTTTCTTGCAGATATTTCATGACCCAGCTTGGGAACTTCATCAGTGCTAGAAGGTTTGTGAGGAGGAGGAGGGGGAAGAAGAGGAGGAGGAAGAGGACTGTGGGATCCTTGGTGCTCTCTGAGCTTGGTGGTTTTCTTGCAGACGTTTCATGACCCAGCTAGGGAACATCATCAGCGCTTGAAGGGAAAGGGTGGCTTGGTTCTCTATACCGTTGAAAGGAGACAATTAGACGTATATTTGGAATATTAAGATTGCACCAATAGAAGAAAGTATTTGTAGCTCAGGGTTGAACTGTGTGGTCCATGGTGCTCTCTGAGCTTGGTGGCTTTCTTGCAGACGTTTCATGACCCAACTAGGTAACATCATCAATGCTAGAAGGGAGTGGAGGAGGAAGAGAACTGTGAGGTCTTTGATACTCTCTGAGCTTGGTTGTTTTCTTGAGGACGTTTTATGACCCAGTTAGGGAACATTATCAGTGCTAGAAGGGAGAGTGGTGGAGGAAGAGGACAAGAGTAGGGCCCCTGATGCTCTTTGAGCCTGGTCATTTCCTTGCAGATGTTTCATGACCAAACTAGGGAACATCATCAGTGCTAGGAGGAGTGAGCCTTGCTCTCTGTTTGTATACAGTTGCAGGATATAAATAAATAAATAAAAATCTGGTTGTGGATTGCTGGTGACTGGGTGTTTTGGTCTTTTGGTTTACCTTGTCGGCTTTCTGTGGTCTCTTTCAAATGGTATTTCCCCCCCTCCCCCCCCCCATGGCCTTACGCTGTGGGGTGAGATTTACCAGTGGGGAAAAGCCAGTGGGAATCCGTTCTTCCCAACCTCAGGTTCCTCTCCTCCTGGAGTTCTACGGCTTGAAAGGGAACATGACCCGCCTCCGGATCAACGAGTTGACGCCCCTCAAACCCCGCTATGAGGTACACGACGTCTTAATCCAGGACCCTCCCACCTCCAGGTACGGGGATGGGCCGCTGCGTTGGCCAGGGGTCTTTGGGGAGGGGATTCTACGGGAGGGGATGGAGAGATGGACGTTAGGAGACTGGGGGTCTTTAGAGCTTCCACAGAGCCGGGACGTTTAAGCGATAGAAGGCTTAAAAGAGTTGGCATCACATCACACACTGGACTAGGAGCTTGGCTTCTGGGTTTCATAGGGAGCCAGTTTGGCTGAGTAGCTAAGGTTGGAAATTAATTGGAAAAGCCGGCAGTTCAGCGGTTCGAATCCCTAGCATTGCCGCGTCACGGAGCGAGCTCCCGTTCCTCGTCCCAGCAGCTTCTGCCAACCTAGCAGTTCGAAAGCATGTAAAAAATGCAAGTAGAAAAATAGGGACCCCCTTTGGTGGGAAGGGAACAGCGCTTCGTGTGCCTTCGGTGTTTAGTCATGCCGGCCACATGACCGCGGAGACGTCTTCGGACAGCGCCGGCTCTTCGGCTTTGTCACTGAGATGAGCACCGCCCGCTAGAGCCGGAAAGGACTAGCATATATGTGCCAGGGGAACCTTCACCTTTAAGGCACCCAAGCTGAAAAGCGGGAGATGGTGAGAAGGAAGGCGCTGACCTAGAAACCAGGAGATGCTGAGTTCTAATATGATCTTAAGCCTGAAAGCCAGCTGGGTGATTTTGGGCCAATCATTAGGAATCAGTGAGTTCAAGTCCTGCCTTAAGCATGAAAGCTAGCTGGGTGATTTTGGGCCAATCGCTAGGAGATGGTGAGTTCTAGTCCTGCCTTAAGCATGAAAGCTAGCTGGGTGATTTTGGGCCAATCACTAGGAGATGGTGAGTTCTAGTCCCGCCTTAAGCATGAAAGCTAGCTGGGTGATTTTGGGCCGATCACTAGGAGATGGTAAGTTCTAGTCCCGCCTTAGTCATGAAAGGTGGTCGGGTGATTTTGGGCCAATCACTAGGAGATGGTGAGTTCAAGTCCTGCCTTAGGCATGAAAGCCAGCTGGGTGACTCTGGGTCAATCCCTCCCTCTCAGCCCAGCCCAACTCACAGGATGGTGGTTGTGAGGAAAATAGGATGAGGTTGGGTATGTTCACAGTCTCGAGTTATTTGTGAAAATAATAAAGGGATACAAAAAAAAATATACGACAAATTAAAAAACAAATTCTGGGAGTGTAAGTCCACACTTCTAAAGAAAATCCTGAACTCATTTAAAACCAAGGTTGGAGACCCCTGGTTTAAACATCCTTCGGTGAACAAGTGAGGTTATCAGGTGAGATAACGTCGTTTTCCCCTTTCTCATTTCTGCTCTGCCCTCATCCCGCCCTTGCGTGCGTCCTCCCCACCCCCACCCCCCAAGATTGTCTGTCACAGGCCGCGACGAGAACAGCGTGGAGCTGTCGCTGGAGGACGGGAGCCACAAGGTGATCCTGACAGCGAAGCCCTTTCGCATGGACCTGCTGGCCGGGCGGGACCTGGTGCTGAGCGTCAATTCCCGGGGCTTGCTGGTATTTGAACACCTGCAACAGAGGAAGGACTCGTGAGTACCTGGGATCTCCACGTCTGGAGTTTGGAGAAAGGGGGTTTTTTTGGTTCCTTGGGAGCGGAGGAGAGCCTGCTACCGGGGGGAAAAAGAAGATGGTTTATTTAGGCTAGCATTCCTGGCTTCAGCCCAAGAACTGGAGATGGAAGCACAATGTTACTCAACTATCCATCACCTGCGGGGTCCTTGGTGCTTTCCGAGCTCAGTTCTATTTTCCCGCAGACGTTTCACGACCCAACTAGGTAACGTCCTCAGTGTTTGAAGGCAGCGGGGGGTCTGCTCTCTATTTATATACGAGTAGCTTGCCCTGCCAGTGTTGTCGGTTTACAACTCGATAAACCACAACCTAACCCAGGGACCACCAAGAAAGAGCACACCCAGCAATGCCCGCAGGGCAAACCGCTGTGTAGAATTAGATCACACGTAAGGACACTCCCGCCTCTTATTTTCCCAAATAATGACAACCCTAAGAGGGTTGAGAGGGGGGGACTGGTCCTAAACCACCAGCTAGCTTTCATGCCTATGGTGAGACTAGAACTCACAACCTCCTGGTAACTGACCCTAAGTGACACAGCTAGCTTTTGTGCCTTAAGGGAAGACTAGAACTCACCGTCTCCTGGTGAGCCTGGCCCCAAGTGATGTAGCTAGCTTTCATGTCTAAGGCAGGACTAGAACTCACCATCTCCTGGTCTCTAGGTCAGCTCCTTTACGACTACACCAAACTTGACTCTGATGTTCAGAGATTTATGGGCATTTCAATCCTCCAGAAATCAAAAGATTTAGAAGCCTCGTATATGTTACGTAAGGAAAGCACTGAGCTTTATATCTAGGCACCTATTTTCCTGTCTGTCTGACTCTCTGGTGGATTGTAGAAGGATAGACAGAGCCTTCCATCCTTCTACAAGGAAGGTATTGGATTTTCAAATCCTTTTCTTTTCTAATCCACAAAATACACCCTCCTAGTCATCCTTGTTTATCCCCAGGCAGAATCCAGGCCTAAGATGACATGGATAAAGGCTGGATTGCCAGTGTTGGTTTTTAAATAGTGGGTTGTTGTTTTTTTAAACCTATCTGGATTTCTTGTTTTGTTTTTTGACTTTCAAATGTCATAAAATCTCAAGCTCGTGTCTATGTTAACGTTGTACTGCACCCATTAAAACAACGAAAAATAATTTAAAATCGATTTGTTGGGTTTGGTGGTGGGGGGAATTATTTGGGTTATTTTGTATAGCATCTGGGTTGATCTGAGCACAAAATCATGGTGTGTTGTTTTTTCTTTTACTCTAGTAAAACCCACTGGCAATCCTGCTAAATAGATAAAAATAAATAATAAGGATGCATTTTGGTTTTTGTTAACTGGGGTTTATTTGAGTTTCAAAAACTTGGTTGTTGTTTTTTTGTTTATTTATTTATTTTTTGTTTAAAAGAAATTAATTAGGCAGGGGGGGTTGGGGGCATCTTTTGAGATTCCTTGCACTGACTCTCCGTTGTGTTTTCTGTTTTTGTTGGTCTGTGGCCCCCCCCCACAACTCTCGCTTGGCCCCCCCTCCCAGTTTCTCGGATAAAGTTAGTGACACGGTCGTTAGCATTTGGGATAGGATCACGAGCGTTTTTTCTAGGTAATTCCGCAAGCTTCTGCTTCTGTTTCTCAACCCCCTTTCCCTCCGTACAGAAAAACGGGGTCCGCTGCCCGGCCTTGGTGACATAAGCAATGGGAGGAGCCACACACCCCCTCTGACCCCACCCCCCCACCCCAATCCTTCCTCAAGATTAAGAATGGAGAATGACGTATGGTGGGGTGCGGAGGAGATTCTCACGTCAGCCGCAGTTCGGCCCGGCAAGAATCAAGCGCTGGGAAAAAGGACTTAGATCCAGAGGGTGGGGTGGAGGGCATAGGATAGCCACAAATATTTTTTAAATTGATTTTTTTTAAAAAAAAATTAAAACATTGCTTCACTGTTCTTGAGGACTAGAGCCTTAACAGCTAAAAAGCTATTCGTTTACCAGATTGTAGGAGGGAGGGAAAATATAAATATATATATCCCTAAACTAGGATATTTCTGGGTTCTAACTTGTTTGGGACTCATCTGGATATTCCTTCCCTCTTTTCTGAAAACTCACCAGCCATTTTTCCTTGATTTCCTGTGTGCAGAATCGGATCTCTTGAAAGGGAAGTGGATTCTTTCCATATCCGATTCTGTGTTGTTGTTTTTTTCCCCCTCTCCCTTTTTTCTGGACCCTAGAATGCCTTCCCTCCTGAGGGCTGGGTGAAATCTTGAAATATTAAACCGCCTTGCCCTGTTTAGGAGACATGGGGAAGCCTTAGGTTAGCTAAATATCACTGT
>NW_020770305.1:452-25815 GCF_900518735.1 Pseudonaja textilis
AGTCCACTGATGTACATTAAAAAAAAAAAAAGGAAAAAAGAGAAAACTGGATCCAAATAGGCAAAAGAAAAAATAAAATCAGTTAAATCAAAATAAAATATAAGTAGAAAAAAGAAATTCAGAGGCTTCCCTTTGCAAATAAATCAAGCTTAAAAGTAAGGACCTTGATATTAGTGAAGGGGTTGGCAGAACTCAAAAAAAACAACAACACTGCACTCTATTTAATTATCCAAGGCTCTAATTATAACTCCCTTCTCTTTCCCACAAGCTTCAAAGCTGAGCCATGTATATCCAGAAAGACACCTGTAATAATATTCCACAAAGTGCTTTCCTCTATCTTATCAGGGGATGTCCTTGAGAAGAAGAGTCTATTTTTTATTTTTTTTTAAATATTTCCGAGCCTCTAGGTGGCAGTGTTACAAAGTATCATAGTTCTCACTTTCCCCCCTCCTCTCTTAAGGGAAAGCCGGCTTGCAATACACAAAACAGAAACCGAAAAATCAAACAAAGTCAAGAGAAGCCTCTAGCCCAGAAAAAAAAAAAAAAAAAGTCCAGAAGAAGAATAAAACATATGAATAAATAGAAAAAAGAAAACAGTCCAGTTATCCAATAAATAACAATAGAGCCCGGAAGCAAAGAAAAGAAAAAAAAATGGATTCTCTCTTTGACGTTTCCCTAAAAAAACGCCGCTAAGTCAATTTTGTCAAAAAACAAAACAAAAATCACACAGGTTTCTTCAGATAATTAGAGTAAACTTTCAAAATTCAAAAAATTAAATAAAAAAAAGAAGTTCTCACCCAACCGACAAACTCTTTCTCAAACTCTTTCCGTCTGGAGTCGCCCCGGCCTCAGCAACATGGGGGCTGCCTCTCCGCCGCTGGCAAGAAGAGCTTCACCCGGGCTCTCCAGGGATTTTGCGGTATCCCCGGAATCCTCAGGATATGCTCTTCACGATGGCTGTCCCTACGGGACAGCGTAGGTCCATTGGACCGGCCAGTGGCGGAGATATCGACTGCAATCGAGGAGCTCGATTGCAGACCGTATCGCCACGGCGCAAGCTCCTCCCATCTCCACCAAGCACTTTTCAAAGAGTCACTGAAATTTTCCCTTTGCCATTAAGTGGCGGGCTCAGTTCTGTTTCCACGTTCCACCCTTTCTTTTCCCTTTTTCCCTTTTTCAACTTTTATTAATTTCATTAATTCCAGTTATTAGCTATTCTTTCTTTTTAACACGTTCAACTTCAGCGTTTCATTATGCCTATTTAGTGCCCAAATCCAAATAGTTCCCCTGCCTCTTTTTCCGATGTAGAGGCCAGGCAAGTCCTGGGAAGAGGGAAGCCCAAGTCCCATGCTCCACTGCCACTTTTTTTCATACATGGGGCACTCAGGGGAAAGCAAAGCCCAGATCCATAGAGAGGGCTAGGAAAGAGGAAGGGATTTGAGGGAGGCCCCCATTTCTGGGAAGACACTAACCTGGTTTATGAGTCCCTGGTTGAATGCTGGGGGACGCAGCCCCGGGGTTTCTCCAGCCTCACTTGGGCTCCGTGTCTTTCCAGGAGAGGCTCCTGTCAGGAAGAAGCCATGCAGGGCCGGATCTTCAGAGGGGGATCTGGGGTTACCTGGGAGGGAGAGTGGGAGAGGGAGGGAGGGAGACACAGTGAAAGAAACAAAATAGATGGAGCAACCTGTGAGTTAGTCAAGTCTTGGTGCAGGGCTTTAACTCCTCACCTCAGGGAGAAAGGTAGACATGCATTTTCCAAACTTGGAACTTGAAGATGAAGGGACTTTAATTCCCAGAGGAAGTCCGTGCATTATTGGGTGGGGAACTCTGGGGGTTGAAGTCCATTCCTCTTCAAGTTTGAAAAACACTCATGCAGACCAACCTCTCTCCACCCGTTGCCTCCATTTTGGGAAACAACAGAGACCCCTGAAGAGACCCTCAGTCATTGGCCGGCTTGCAGAATGCAGAAAACGTGGTTTCTTATGGCCACCAGAAGTGAAACAGGCCACTGTGAATTGGACTGACCCTCAATATCCCCTAAAGACCCGGATCCTGGTTTGGGAGCCATCCCAGCTGGTTCTGAGGCCACCCTGAGCCGCCCTGGAGCCAAGCCTGGGATGCCCTGTGAATCCAGCCCCTTCCTGGCCCTTCAGGCTCAGGCAGAGTCGCCCAAGCCCCCTGGATCCTGAGTGAGGCTCTCCGGACACAAACCACCACCTCCTCCTCCTCCGTGGCCGCTGCTTTCTGCCTGGGACCCCTGAGCCCACTGGCTCCTCCCTGGGGGATGGAAGAGCCTCCACTGGGCCTCCCTTTGGGGCCTCTGCTCAGGGCATGGCTGGGGCTGAGGACGATGGGGGCTGGAGTCCTGGCCTTTGGGAGGCCCGCATGGGAACCCACTCGATCTGGGCAGGATAGAGATCCACCCAGAGGACCTGGAAAAAAAAACTCTGGGAAGCAGCCCCTCCCTCTCTCCTTCCTCCCTTAACTTAATGACTGTTAGGAATAACAAGGTTACCTAACGTAGTTTGGGTAAAATAATATATATAAACTATGATAGTAAGTTTAGGTGTGTGTCACTTTAAACTGCAAAGCATGTAATTTTGGGTGCGGTGTGAAACCGCCATAAGAGGGAGCAAGAGAACCTGCTCATTCCCTGACTATTCCTGATTGATTTGCTGACGATTCCTGACTGGTTTGATGGATTGATGGTTTGTTAACTGCATGTTTTCCCTATTGCTGAGTTGCTGAAGGAAGAGAGGAGTTTTTGACTTCTTCATATCTCTACTACAAGGAGATATATTCCTAGACTGATATTTGTAACTTTACTGACCTCTCTTTTTCGACACTGGAATTTGCAACTGAATAATCCCTGGATGGACTGAATTAGTGAATGATATATGGACTGTTTGATTATGCTAAAACTCTTACTGGAATAAACTATTTAACTAGCACCGTGTATCTGTTTTACTGAGTGTAAGCTACAAAAACGTCTATCTCACATATTTTGCCTGCCTGCCTGACTGCCGTGCAGATTCTGCTAGGGTGTATCCCTAACAATGACTGTAGTCATAAATCGAGGACTACCTGCATTGGGGGCCCATTTCTTCTGTTGAGGACCCCATTCACACAACACGCTTGACCAGGCTGGGGTCCTCGCAGCCCCCCAGAGAGAAGCCAGAGGTCCACGTGGAGCCTCCTCAGGGCCTGTGAGAAGCCCTGGATGATCAGGGGTCCTTTGGGGTCTCCCTGGGACAAACCCAGAAGTTGGGGTGGGCTCATTCCTGACCCAGGAGGGGCTTCCTCCTCTCTGGGCCTCACCTGGCTTCGGTCAGACACGGCTGGGAACCTCCTGGAGGAGAAGAGAGTCTCATCGCACATCAACCTGGCCCTGAAAAGCCACAGCTTGAACCCGGAGCCACCCAGGATCTGGTCTGCAGGCCCTGAGAGCAGAATCTGAGGGAGATTCAGGGGGAAAACTGAGGACCTGGGATACGGGCCTTCCTCTGCTCCTCCCTGCCAGGGTGGGCCTGCCTGTCCCTTCAGTTCCCCTCCACACTCAGCCCCCCACGGTTCCCCCTTCTGGGCCAAGAAGTCCATATTAATGTCCCCCCCCCAAGTAAAGAAACACCCTCCCTGAACAACGGATGCAAATAAACCAGGAACAAAGGAGTTCCAACAGCACCTTCAAACCCTTTGGAGGTTTTTTGGTATAGAAAGTCTCAGCCCCAGAAATTGGGAAGGTCAGAGCGGTCCGTCCCCGGCAATAGAAGATCCCCACAACAGAGGAAGGGCCACCAGATCTCCAGAAATCATGTCGCTAGAAATCAGGTTGCACCATCCACCACACTGTGGGCACCACTGACATCTTTGTTGGGTTTCCCTGTGATAAGATGGGTGGCCAGTAAATTTAATGGATGGACAGATAAACAGACAGACAGATATGGATTGATCGATCTCAGCTGCAGGCTTTACAGTCCATTCTTTATTTAAAAAACTAAGAAACATCACAATATAAAGAATCTTGGTGTATTATAGGAACATTGTAAGATAACACAGGAATAACAAGAAAATAAAAATAAAAAATTCCATCCATTCTATAACTTTCTCCCTATTTACCCAATGATCTAGTCCACCAGTTGTCACTTTCCTGCTTCTCAATGAGCTCTTATCCCCAAATTAATATTGCTAGAAAAGATGAGAAATGACAAAGATCAAGGGTGCTGATTGTCATTAGAAGACAGGCAACACTAGAGTTAAATGGCATTAACTTAGAAATGGCACCAAACTCCATAGCTCTGGGTGACCTTTCCCAGCAATCTCTGGAGACAAGAGGCCATGTTGAAGGACAGCAGAAGTTAATTTCCTGGGTGTTGGACTCTCTTCCCCAGCATCACTTTCTGGACTTGCCCTGACAGGAACGAAGGACCACAACCACAACTGAACAATGATCCCAGGGGTGTATTTGTAATTTTTACTAACATGTTTTATTCCAGCCTCTCCTCTGCAGATGGAGCCCGGAAAAAGTTCAGGATCCCAAGAGGAGAAGTTGCTTCTCATTGTAATTATGACCATCTGGGCCTTTGAGACCTGTGATGCTATATCTCCAGTTTTTGACTTTGATGCAAGCATTAGACTGAAGCCACATGCAAAGGATCTTGTATCAGAAAAGGATAAATTCCTTGGGTAAAGCTCTCTGGGACCAAGTTTTGGGACAGGTACAGGCTCTGCTCTTGATTGCACCTTTCTCTCCTTTGCAGATGAAACCGAGGGATTCTCTGTTTAGATCAGGAAAGCCACTGGCACTTCTCAGAGTCTGAATTTTTCCAACTGTTCCTGTTGTTTGTGTTAGAAACAAGAAGTGGATTGATTAATGCCACGAATGATGGACCTCCTGCTTCTGCTTCTGCTGCTGCTGGTGTCCACATCAGTCTGTGGGAAGCTGAGAAGGAAATGCCCATTGAGTTTGGAGCACCAGGGTGGGTACAATCCATGGAGCTTTTACAGGCCTGGAGACCATCTCATTGGTGTGGTCACAACTGAAACATATGTGTCACCTATAATGTGGCCTTTCAAGAGCCCTCCTTCCATACCTTCTTCGTAAGTCATGCAGGGTGATGGAGTTGCACTCCCTCCATGTGCTATTCTAACACTCTCCTTTTCTTCTTATGTCACTTATTTTTGTACCTCAGGACCTGTCTAATTTCCTGAATGATTTTTATTTCCACCGTTTCCCTCTTTTGCCTTACTTTGTGGAAGAGACTAAAATCCAAAGATGGAGTTTTAAAAGGACCTGAATGAAATCCAGATGATTTTCCTTTCTCAGTTCATTCCTGAGTTCATCACTTGAATAATGACCTTTGTTTAAGTAACAATTGAAACAATTGTAGTTGCCTCTCTTATTTGCATAATTGATCATTCGATTTGGATCAATCTTGGCCTAAGGCTTAGTAGGTTTGTGAAGGGTTATATATTTTAAAAACATTTGTTGTTACTATTGAATATAATAACATGAATATTGTTTTTACAATAGGAATAGTAACGCTCTAGCAAATACCCTAAGATCAATTTTTGGTATTCAAATGGTCCACAAGAATTCCCAGCTCCTGCAAAATCTCACCCTGGGCTACAACATCCATGACAACTATATGAACTCTTTAGGCACTTCAGATGCCTTGCTGGACATTCTCTCCACTGGAGAAGCCAATGTCCCCAACTACGGCTGTGGGAGGAAGGAGAACCTCCTGGCTCTGATTGATGGAGCTGCCAGGGACATCTCCATCCACATGTCAACATTAGGAGGCACCTACAAAGTCCCACAGGTTTGTGTGTGTTTTTCTCTATCTAAGGTGAGTGGGGTGGTGGAGATGAACAACAAATCCAATATCTTCATAGAATTCAAGAGCTGTTTTTCAGAATATTAGGGAACATATAAACTATGTTTTAGTCGATTATGTTCATCTTCAAGTTCACCATTAAAGGCCTGAAGAGCCATAAGGTCCTTATACAGGATATTCTACTGAATATTCAACTATTGAAAAACTATCCAGCTTTTGAGGTCCTCCATTAGCATGTTCATTTTCCCATATCAATAATATCTGCCTTATCCAATTGGAATCAAGTTGGCAAGAGTCCTGTCTATGTATAAAAAATTATTGAGATCACAGGATCTGAAGAGGATCTTTGGGGTGGATAAAAGGAGTTCAGCTCCTGCCCTCAGAGGTACAGTAAGTTATGAATTTCTACTTTGTATAAATTCAGGGTATATAATTATTGGTTTAAAATTAAAGCGAGTCCCAAAATAGGCAAAATTTCAATTAAAGTCTTATTGGATTGTACAACTGACAATTTGTGTTAGGAGTTGCGGTCTCTTAGTCTCTTGTACATCTGGAGAAGAAGCTGAAAAATTGTTCCACAATTTGGGATATAGAAGCTGAGAAAGAGGTTTCAGTATTCAGAAATAGCATATAAAATTGCCCTATATCTTAGATCCAAACATTGTATCTGACATCTGCTCATTTGAATCTAATAGTTGGAACTGTGGGGGTGACACAGAAATTCACCTTGCATTTTTAATTGTTTTTTATTTAATATGATTTTGCGTTCCATTTTTATATACAATCTTGTTAAATATTTAATTGTCTTAAATATTTAAACCGTGACTAAGGAACAAACTGTTCTGATATGTTCATCAGAACAAAATTGGGTTTGTCAATAACTAATATTTTGGAGTTGATCTGGACCACATTATAACACAGCATTCTTCATTACTTTTTCAGATCAATGCTCTAATTCCTTCTGAGGCTCTGAGTGATAAAAGGAGATTCCCCTTTTTTTACCAGATGCTCCCCAAAGAAGGATTCCAATACCGAGCAATCATCCAGCTGCTCCTCCATTTCAGATGGACCCTGATTGGTCTCTTTGCTTCAGATACAGAGAATGGAGAGAATTTCATGAGGATTTTCCCTCCGATGCTTGTCAGGAATGGAATTTGTGTGGTTATATCACAACGATTTTCAACAACTGCACAAACAGCACCCCTCAGGGCGGCCCTTTCTAACTGGAGACAAATCAACATCTTTGTTCACTTTATGGAATTTATTCCAATCTGGGAGAGAATTATTCCTTTCCATGAAGCACTTATGCATTTGCCAGGACCCATTGAAGGGAAAGTCTGGATCCTCACAAGTGTTGCAGGGTATATGATAAAGAAGGACATACGTCTCAAATACATTCATAGTATTTGGAACTTTGGTTATCTGAATAAAAAAAGACCAACGGATGCTGCCTTTGAACCTTATTTCTTTGTGGAAGGTCAGTTTCAAGATCTTTATTTCCGCTGTTCCCTTTCCAAGCACGTCTTTTCTGTCAAAGGCCGCAGAAGATGCACCCAGAAAGCCCCACTGGAGACCCAGGAGAAAAGAAACAGGAAACGAATCATAAATGACCGTCATTACTACAGTATCATTCAGACTTTGGCCCAGGCCATGAATGCCGCTTATTCCTCCAGATCGAGGATGGGGAGGAAGGAGGGAGAAAAGAGGTTGGGGGCTCCAAGGCTGCAACCATGGCAGGTATGGGGGGTCCCAATAGGGATCCATTCATCTGAGATCCTTTGGAGAAGGAACCCAAAGGAGAAGGAGGGGAACATCTCAACCTTCTTGTGCTGCAAAAGGTCGAGAGATTTGCACCATCTAATTGCTCCTGTCTGACGCTTCGGAATAACAGGGAGCAGATCTGAAGTTTCTCTCTAGCCTCTGTTGGAAGAAATCTCCTTCTGGTTCAGTTCCAAGCGGGGAAGAAAGACGCTGGAAACATGGTGACTGCTTGGAAGATGGTTTAATGGTGGACAGGAGCACATGCCTTGGTTGAGGAAAGAAGGGCTGAGATGCTGAGAGTGCAAGTGTTTGATGCCCTCTGTTGGGATTTGAATTTGAGCTTGTATTCTGATTGGTTGTCAGACTCCCATGGGGCCATACAGGGCAGACTCTGTAGGCTCTCCTGAGTCCCAGGCTTGGTTGAGCCTCGCTGGATGATGGTGATGGCTTTGGGCAATTCCCATATAGCTTTACCTGGAGTAGATCTTTGTTATGTAAAATAGACTGGCCTAGGCCAGACTAATGGTCCATTAGCAATGGAGGGGGGGCTGAGTTTCAGGCTCTCTGAGATTCTACTTTTCTTTTTAGGGAAATGTATTATGTCTTTTTAGTATATCCTAAATATTTCATTTTCCTAGGAGAGGGGAGGGTTTTAACTCCCAACACCTCTTTCAGTCATTGGAAGAGTCTTGAATCCTCCCTTGTCCAACTGAGAGATTTTGTAAGTTGGAGAAGCTGCTCTCATAATCTCCTCCTTGTCTTCTCTCAAGACTCAGTTTCAGGTTGCAGTCAAGTACAATTTTGAGATTGTTTTCATAAACAAGTTATTTTTGAGTTATTTTTATTTAAAAATAACTCAAGATGGCAAATGTCTCCAACACAGCTTCCTCCTTCATCCAGTCCACTTCTAGTACAGTCAGAGACCAGCATTACAAATAATAATAAGAATGGAGAAAAATAAAAATAAACGACAGTCAATGGGCAGTTAGAGTCTGCCTAATGCTGAGTCATGTGCGAATATGTGGCAATATAAATGTCCTAAATAAATAAATACATAATTTTGCATTACAGTAGAACAGAATTTGGCCCCATTCAGAGAAACTCTTTCCTACTGATCTGATAACTGCAGTTGCACGTAAAAGAGTTCTGTATTTCCTGGATATTTTATTAGGAGAGGCATCACAAAGTGAATCCCTGAGTCCTGATAGGAGATGCCGCATAGCAGGCTGTGAACTCACTGGTGGGATTCAAATTTTTTTACTACTGGTTCTGTGGGCATGGCTTGAATTTGTGGGCGTGGCTTGGGGGTCACGTGAGCAGATATGCGTGGCTTGGTGTCCATGTGACTGAGTGGGCTTGGCTTGGTGGCCAGGTGACTGGCAAACCAAATAGAATTGGTCCTCACTTAATGGCCAGTTGCTTAGCAAGTGTTCTAATTTATGACTGATCTCCCCAGAGTTACTTGTCCTGTTTTTGGAGTTTTGACAACCACACACGCACACACACACACACACACACACACACACACACACACACACACACAGTGTTCTAACCCTGCTATTCTTTGATTCTGTAAGGATCTCCTACTGGAGCAGGGGGTTGGACTAGATGATCTCTGAGATTCCTTGCATGCCAGCCCTAGATTGCTGTGCTGCTTCAAAGAGCCTTCTGAAGCCAGGATTTGTGTCCTAACTTCCTCTCCTTTTTTTCTCTCTCCCTCCCTCCTTCCATGTATTTATCTATCCATCCATATATCTCATTCACTTTCTCCATTCTCCCTATCTTTCTCTCTTTCTTTCTTTCTCATTTCTCTCTCTCTCTCTCTCTCTCTCTCTCTCTCTCTCCCTCTTTCTTTCTTGCTCTTTCTTTCTCTCTTTCTTTCTCTACCTTCCTCTTTCTTTCTTCTCTTGACCCCCCCTCTTTCTTTCTCTGTCTCTCTCTCACACACACAGACAGAGAGAGTGGGGGAGAGAGAGGGGAAGATAGGGACCATGCCTCTTCGCTATCCCCCACCGTCCCCCTTCCCTTCTCAGGCCAAGCGAGGGAGGGGAGGGTGAGGGGCAGGACCAGCTGCTTCAGGCAAGGTGAAGAGGCGTCGACTAAGCACGGGAGAGTAGAAGCCTGGGAATGGCGGCTCTCGGCTCAGCCGGCCAGAGAGGCTCCTGCAGGCATATCGCCACAAGAGGGTGAAAAGCCCTGGGACATCCGCCCAGTCCCCTGCTGGCTGGCCGGGCCAGACTGGACTGGAGGAGGCGCATCCACCAGGAGAAGGAAGAAAATCTGCTCCGGGAGGGAGGATGGACAGGCGGATGTCCCAGGGCTGCTGCACATGCGCACTGCATCAGTAGCACACGCACGGCTGCACACACAGTGTGCATATGCAACAGCCCTGGGACATCTGCCCGATCTGCACCACAGCCACCACATGGTAGGGAAAGCTAGGAGAGCGACTGGGACAAGAAGGCGACCCAGTTCAGGGGTGTGGCCAACCAGGGATGACCACCGGTTCAGCTGAGCCGGTGAGAGCCGGTTGAATACCGCCCCTGCGTGAGCTGCAGTTCGAGTGGCCCCTTGTCCACAGGGCCCCAGTCTCAGCTCAGGCGCTCTTTCTTTGTATCGGCCCCCTGAAACGGCTCTGAGAACTCCGTTGCAGCTCTCAGAGGTTAATTCCCTTTGGACTTTTTGCGTGGTTATTCGATATAAATATCTCGTTGCTCTAAAGGCTGATCAAATAAACATTCTTGGGAAGAGCAGCCCCATCCTGTTGGATTTCCAGATCTTCGAGACCTTGTTTGAGTTCACTAAGTGCACTAACTCATCCCCCATCCTTAAAAGCCCTTCCCTGCAGAAGCCATGGGGGCTGAGTACCAATGAGTAGTTGTGTGTTCATTTTCCCCACAATAACAACCCTGTGAGTTGAGTTGGGCCCCAAATCCCCCAGCCTGCTTCATGACCAAGGCGGGACTTGAACTCACATCCTCTTGGTTTCTACTTCGGGGGCTTCACCTGTAGACCAAACTGGCTCCCTTGCATACTTATCAAGCTTGGCACAATCCTTCATCCAGTGCATCATTAATGTTCTTATATGAGACACTATAATTTATCAAATCCTAACATCCAGATAGTTTTCTACTGCTTTTCAGTCATACAGTTGTTTCTAGGAGAAATCAGAAATATTTTTCTGGAAAGTTGGTAATGTTTAAATAACATAAAAGTATATTTGCCTGAGAATTGTTATAAATCTTGTATAATAGCGATTTATCAACCCTATTATATTAATGACAACATAGAAAAATTGATGACTTAACGACAAAATGTTGTATCTTCCCACTTTCATGACAAAGATTAAAAAAACTAAAGATTATTTGAGTACCATTTGAAAATCAGTTTTTATCCACTTAATTATTATACCATCCACCCCCCACTTAACTGGGTTTCTGATCACATCACAAAAGTGTTTGTTACTCTTTCCTGAGATCGAGTTATATCAGCAGTATTTCCATAATGTATTTGGGAAATGAAATAATATGTGAGGATGACCTGCATAGAGCACATAAGTTATATCCCCCCCTTTCCCACAACCCATTTAGAAAGGGCCGTAATAGGAGGGAATGACTTTTGCGGGGTGGAGGAGAGATTCTGCCTGGGGAAGAAGCAGAGAAGAGGAGGACACAACACCTACAGCTGCATTAAAAAAAAGGTCGTGGGAGGTTTGTACTTTCTGACTCCCCAAATCCTGTCAGTGCAGCATTACAGCGAAGTGGGCCTAGCTCAGGTTTCCTGTCTGGGCTTCCTGGGAGAGGATGACCCTGACGATTTTCCTCTTCAGAAATCCGTGTTTCTGATAACCAACCTGTTGCTTTCATGGAGTTCATAAATCTCCTTTTTTCTGTTGTTCAACTATATTTTGTCAAAATCTATATTGTCAAAATATGATCAACAATTTTTTGTGAACTTTTTTGTTCACTTGTAAGATAGTGGTAACACCTATTTTCCTAATGAAGCATGTCTGTAAATTAGACAACTACGGAAGAAAGATTCAAATGTGAAAAAGCATCTGGGATAAGAAACAAAGTTTTGTGCTTTTAAAATTGCTGCATGTTTCCATTCTAGTTCCATCCTTTCCTGGAGAAGAATGAGTTTGTCAATATTTCAGACTTTGAACTCTACATGGACCCAAATGGAGAGGTAGCAGCAGATCTGGGCATTTTGGGCTTCTTGGTTCTTCCCAGGAATAATCCCAGGGAAGAGACTCTGGCTTATTTTAAAAGAAACAGACTTTCTATCAGGCAAGATTATCTTTCACGGTTAAAGGTGCTCAACAAGGTAAGAGAAAGTTTGATGTCTTTTCTCTGTTTTCCAAAGCCTGAGGTCCCATTTCAAGAGGGCTGATGCTATTCCCCAAAGGTGGTTGACCTTCACCGAGAATTGAATCTGGGCCGTAGAAACCGGATTTTTTCCCTTAGGCTGCTTGGAAGGCTTCAATATTGTTCCATTTTGTGGACCACATACAATTAAGGGTCTCCATCAAAGGGGTGAGAAACCCACAAGGGCTGGGGAATGTGTCCCTAGTAGCTTCTGGTTGTTTGCTCCTTGTGCCCAGAAGAGCAACGAAGGCGGCAATTCTGCTGACCGGGGCCTGAATCCAGGCTTGGACTGTATCGGATGGGATTGAATCGTGATTGGACGGAGGTCCTTTTGGCCCCATTGGGAGAAAGAAGCTTCCTCTCGTCCGGCTTGGGGAAAAGTGACCCCTGAAGGGGCAGCTCCATAATCTGGGAGGCTCTTAAGTGGCCAGACCTGGCCAGAGCTCTCCATGCCTCCCTTTCACCCTCCCTGGGATGGAGCAATGGGCCTTCTGCTCCTAGGAAGCAGCTCCAAGGCTTTCAGTTCACCTGAAATTATCAAGATTGTTCTGATATCACACCTTCAAATTATGGGTGTAAGAAGAGGGGAGAAATGCGTGTTAATGGGGTCATGAGAAGGAACCGGCTGGTTATCACTTAATGCTGAAATCTTTTCTCAGTTCCATCCAGGGGTAGGATTCAAATTTTATAACAACTGGTTATGTGGGTGTGGCTTAATTTGTAGGCATGGCTTGGTGGTCACGTGACCAGATGGGCATGTCTTATTGGCCATGTGACTGGCAAACCAAATACAAGTGGTCCTCGCTTAATGGCCAGTTGCTTACCAAGTGTTCCAATTTATGACTGATATCCCCAGAGTTCCTTGATCTGTTTTTGGAGTTTTGACAACCATAAACACTAACACACAAACACACACGCGCACACAGCCTTCTGACCCTGCTATTCTTTGATTCTGTAAGGATTTCCTGTTGGAGCAGGGGGTTGGACTAGATGACCTCTGAGAACCCTTGCAGGCCAGCCCTAGATTTTTGTGTTGCTTCAAAGAGTCTTCTGAAGCCAGGGTTTGTGTCCTTCCTTCCTCTCCTTTTTTCTCTTTCTCTCCTTCCATGTATTTATCTATCCATTCCTATATCTCATTCACTTTCTCCTCCCTCCGTCTCTTCCTTTCTTTTTCTTTTTGTCCCTTCCTTCCATCTCTCCCTTTCTTTGTCTATCCCTTTTCTTCCTTTTGCTTCCTTTCTCTCTTTTCTTTCTCTTTCTCTCTTCTTTCTCTTCTCTCTCTTCCTCTTCTCTCATTCCCTCTATTTCACTCTTTCCCTTTCTTTTTCTCTCTTTTCCCGTCTCTGTATCACTCTCTCTCTTTCTCTAACTCCCCCCACTCCACTCTGTGTGTGTGTGTTTGTGTGTGTGTGTGTGTGTGTGTAAAAGTGAGGCATGGTTAAGTCTGACCAGGTCGGGTCTCTTTCAGAACCTCCCAAAATATGAACTAGCCTTTTCAGGGGACATTTTTCCCCAAGCAGGACGAAGCTTCTCTCCCAATGGGACCAAAAGGACCTCCACCCAATCATGATTCAAATTCATCTGAATTCAGGCCCTGGTCAACAGAATTCCCTTTTTTTCTTTGCTAGTTTGGGCACAAGGAGCAAACAAACCTAAAGCCCTTAGTGACACATTCCCCCGCCACAACCGCCCTTTATGAGAGGAGGAGGAGGAGAGTCCCTTCCACCAAAGTCCGGCAATAGTTCAGTCAGTCAGGACTCCAAAAAGAAGTAATGAAAGAAGTAACGAAGAGCGCCAAGGAGAGCTTGCTGGCTTGGCCATGCCGCAGCTTTCAGGGAGACACACAGAGACACAGAGTGGGAGAGAGAGAGGGGAAAATAGGGACCTGGCTGCTTCACTATCCCCCACCTTCACCCTTACCTTCCTAGGCCAGGTGAGAGAGGGGAGGGTGAGGGGCAGGGCCATCCACTTCATCAAGGTGAAGAGGGGGCGACCAAGCACAGGCGAGTAGAAACCTGGTAACGGTGGCTCCTGAGGGGCTTTGAGGTCAGACGGCTTGGAGTGGCCAAGATCCGATTGAGGTATGCACCACAGGTTCACTTGATTGCCCACTTCTTTGGTGTTGGCTTTACGGAGCCACGGATTGAGGCCTGAGGTCACATGCAACAGCAGTGCCTTTTACTGTGCTCGCTTGTATGTGTCCAAATAATCTGGTGAAGACACTGGAGGAGTCTCTCAGGTAGACGTCCCCCCCTCCGCAATCTTCCTCCTGCACAAAAAGGCCATTTCCTGAGCTAAGAAGGCAAGGAGCTGCGGCTCGACTCACCCAATTCCTAGGACTACCTCAATGGTCCCAATTTTTCTAGGAGAGGGCAGCTCCCCCTGGCAATCCCGCTTTCTCTCGGTGCTCTGACTTCCTGTGGCCTGCCTCCAGCCTGAACACCAGGTCGGATCACTAGAAGGCCGCTTCCCTGCTTCTCAATCGCTCTCCTGTACCAGTCACTGCAGGAACCTCCACCTCCTTCCCCAAATTCTCCCTCAACTTCAAAATGACTACACGTGTTGCCTACATGGGTGGGCGTGGCAGGGCCAACCAGGGGTGATTATTCTGTGTCCAACAAAGGGGCTATGGGGGGGAGAGAGAAGGGATGGTAGGCAAATGGTCCATGCTCTCTGGTCTCCCTCCCACAACCCTCTGCCTCACCGCCAGCAGGGTCCAGCAGCTGCGTGAATCCCAGCTAATCCCATGTGAAGAGGCTCATGTTTTCCTGCTGCTGGGAAAGCAAGAGAGACTTTCCCAGCACAGTGAAAAGTTTGCAATTTCCCCTCCAATAGGGAAACGGGCGGCTCTGGGCAGCAGAAAAGCCATCCGCTTGAATCCTGTTTATCTCTGCCACCCGGAGCTGTGCGAGGAAAGACTCTCTTGCTCTCCCAGTAGTAGGAGAACACGAGCCTCTCCACATGTCTTCCAGTACAGCGAAACGTAGCTCTGGTCCCCACCAGTCTGCATCTCACCCCCCACCTGGATTCACCGCAGCTGCTGGGCCTTAGCTGCTGGGGGTGAGGGCGGTGGGTGGTAGCAGCAAAAGGCAAGTGGGGTAGGGGGGTAGAGGTGACTGGCAGTGGCAGGTAGGCATCTGGGCCCCGGAGCTCTCAGAGCCTCACTCACCCAGGGAGATAAGGCAGGGACACAGCAGAAGGCATGCAGCAATGGCTGGCCTGGTGAGTGGGCCAAAGCAGGCTGCAGGTGATGCCACACATGCACGATAAGAACTGACTGGGCATTGGACTTCCGGTTTGAAGGGCTTCGGTGACAGGCAGAAATCCGCGATCGTGCATGGTTTCTGTCTGGGCTCACCTCTGGAGCACACCGAGCCGTCTGGTTTTGGGGCTAAGCCTCCCCGTAGAAGTGGTGAAGAGGGGGGAGACCACCAGCAGGGTTCAGGAGAGCCGCATCTCTCCTCCCCAGCTGGCCATTACTCCCTTTCCCGAAGGTGGTTGCAGCGGTGGTCAGAAATGGCCACCACAAAGAGTAACTTGACCGCAAAAAAATGTGCAGGAGGAAGATAAGAAGTGAAAGTTTTGGCTGACCAGGTTAAATTGTAAAAGCAACAACCAAGGTACCCTGGAATTTCAACTTACAAAAAACAACATTCCTCCCAAAGAAGAGTCGGAAGTAGCGAAGGAAAGTGAAAAGGGAAAGGTTTGGGGTTTTTTTTTCTTCTCTCTCCTTCCCTATACTGACAACTAAGAGACTTAAATAAGAAATCAGAAAAATCCGCTTTGACATCAATAGGCAATTAAGCTGAAAATAAAACAAAACATGAAAGGGACAATAAAGATTTCTGGACATTAAAATTTTTCTTTTTCATAAGAAGGAAGGGAGAGAAAAAGAATAAGGGCAGGATCTGGAAGAGGGAGGAGACCGCCTGGAATTTAAAAGAATCTACAGTAAAACTTCAACAAGACTTCTAAAAGATACATTTTAACTGAAACTTTGCAACTAAATAGTAACCCCAGGAAGAGAAAGTGAAAAAAAAGAGCAAAAAAGAAACCGCTTGTGTGTATTTGGATTATTTGGTGATCTTTGGATTCTTGGTTATTATATTTGAATGACTAAAATCAATCGGGTGGTTGTTTAAAAAATTATACAATGGCACCACTTCTGGATGAATTGAAAATGGAACTTAAAAAGTACAAAGAGGATGCAGAAGAAGGGAAGGGTTCTTTTGGCTTTGTTTTTCAATTCTTAGAAATGGAGATTTGGAACTATGAGAAAGAACAAGAAACGACTGCAAAACAAGAAGACTGGGACAAAGAAGAAGCCATCTTTAATGAACAAGCAATTTTATGTAGGGAAGAAAAAGGAAAGGGGGGAAAGAGAATGGAGAATTTAAGACTTAAAAAAATAACCAAAGAAAAGAAAAATAATTCGAAAAATAAGTATAATATTGGAAAGCAACAGAAAAGGGGAACACAGAAGAGAGAAATAGAAGTAGAGAGACAAGGGGGTAAAAAGGGGAGAGAGGAGAAGAGAGGGAAGAAGGAAAGGATAAGAAGTTACAAAGGACCAGAAAAAGATATAGAGAAACAGGACCTATTTAGAGATCATGGGTGAAAATCTAACTGAAAAAGGGATTCTGTAAAAAAGTACATAAGATTGTATTGTTATATTAGTAATAGAAATAACTTTAGAAAATTGGAAACAACGTATGATTAAAATGAGGGATAAAATATTTAGTGTAATTTAGTGAAATGTTTGTGAATAAAATAAGTGAAATAAAATAAATGAGAAAATTGAATTAGGAAGGAACGGGAACATTTTAATTAGTTTTATAAAATATAAGTGAGGGGGGGGAATTAATTATGGAAAGCTTATAATTGTTCCCATAGAAGTATGATATTTAATTGAAAAGTAATGTAAAAGAAGTCAAGATTTTAATGAATATTAATATTAATGATAGTATTGAATTGGAATGGAATGTTTTAATTATATATATAATTTTTTCTTTTTTTAAGAATACAGTGTGTATTTTAAGAGTCTACCAAGCAGAATCCGAATGGAAGTTATGTATTATATTGAATGTTACAACTTTAGGGAAAAGATATAAAGGCGTCATACTCCAATCAGTAACTACAGGAGAAATTTTGTTTAATGCAAAAAGATAATAGATAATTGAAACAGGACAGACAAAAAATATAAATACAATGATTTGAATTGAGATGAGATGAGATAATTAAATTGAGAAAATTAAAAGAGGGGAGAAGCTATGCAGAAAATGTAAAATAGTAAAAAGATATGGAATAGAATATAAAAATGAGGATGAACCTGAATTTGTGTCTGTACGAAGAATGTAACCCAAGATTATGCTACTTTCAAAAAAGATGTTTTATTTGTATTTTTTTCCTCTTTATGAAAACTCAAATAAAATTTACAAAAAAAAAAGAACTGACTGGGCACGGAGGGGAGGGGCAGGTGGAGAGGGGCAGGGCCAGTTAGTGGTGCGATTTGCCGGTTCTCCAAACTGCGTGGAATCATAACAACCAGTTCTATACAACTGGACAGAACCAGTAGAATCCCACCATTGGTTCCATCTCTCCAGACTTTTCTATTTAATAAAGTCCTTTTTTTTTTTTGGCAATGTCAGATGCCAAAAGCAAAAGAGAGGAACTAAAGGAAGAATCTTCCAGAAGTTATATCTCCAATCATTTGGAAATAGTGAGAAATTTTGTATTTATTTAAGTGAAGACCAGAGGCTAATATCTAATATCTTGTCTTATATCCATTTTTACCTCCATTTTCCATGGACGGAGAGTCCTAACACATTTCCTTTGGCAATCCTGTTTTCTTTCTGCTCAGTCCTTTCCTCAATCTGAATGTGTGGAAAGTTGTCATCCTGGATTTGTCAAGAGGGCTCAAGAAGGAGAGCCAGTTTGCTGTTACGACTGCGTTCCTTGTCCGGAGGGGACCTTCTCCATTCAGAAAGGTGGGTGACACCAGAGGAAAATGGGAGGCCTGGTGGAACTGGATCCATCCAGAGCATTGTCATGAAAGTGTGAATTAAAACACACTTTTAAGCTTAATTGGTTTCTGGTTTATTTCCAAAATGCCTCATTTCTTATCTAACAGAAGAGCAAAAAGACTGTGAAGGAAGGGCTGGATAGAGAGAGGTGGCTGTGGCAGATTGGACAAGCTTTACTACTGCCAGAGAAAATATTTCTTCTTTTTACCTTGGATGTGTCCTTCCTTCCACATTTACTTCTCTAGCAACACCTGAGTTCCTTGAAACACGAGTAATTGTTTTACGGCGATCTCCTGAAAGGAGGATTGCAATGCAGTCTACATGGGTTCCCTTTGAGGAATACTGGAAAGGTGTTGATGATGTATGAGATACACAATGTGGCGGCATGGATAGGTATGCCTATATGTGTCTGCGCCCGTACCACCACTGCTCCAATGGCCATTCCAAATTATTTGCAACAGTCACTTGATCTGCCAGCCAGCTCTGAGGCAAGTATGACAAGATTTGCCATCTTGCACGGAAGTTTCTCTAGAAAGATTAATTGATTCATTATTTTCCTTTAGTAATGGAGGTTCCTATAATATTCTGAACATTACAAAGGAAATATTTCAAGTCCAAAGCTTCCCTCAATTTCATAGCCTATCAAAAATATATCGTAGCTATATTTTTTAACAAGTGATACACTTATTTTCTATCTCTGGAAATATTAAGAAATCCATCCCAGAAGATGCTCTCAATAATCACTTGTTGCCAAAGAACGTACAATATATCTTGAAATGCAAAGGACAAAGAAATATGCGGTTGGTTTTTTTCCCTCCTCAGATACAGAAAAATGCACCAAGTGTCCAGATGATAAATTCCCAAATAAAGAAAGAGTCCAATGTATCCACAAAGTGATAACCTTCCTGTCTTATGAAGAACTTCTGGGCATCATCCTTGTTTCATTTGCCCTATTCTTGTTCCTAACCACAGGCCTTGTTTTAATCGTCTTCATTAAATACCGAGAAACTCCCCTTGTCAAAGCCAACAACCGGGACCTCTCCTACATCCTCCTGGTCTCCCTCCTGCTTTGCTTCTTGTCGTCTTCTCTCTTCATTGGTCAACCAAGGAAAGCCACCTGCCTTCTCCGACAAACAGTTTTCAGCATCATCTTCTCAGTTGCTGTTTCTTCCCTCTTGGCCAAAACCATAATGGTGGTGCTGGCTTTCCTGGCCACAAAACCAGGAAACCAAGTGAAGAGATGGTTGGGGAAAAGCTTGGCCAACTCCATCATCCTGTCTTCTTCTGGTATCCAAGTGATCATCTGCTCCATCTGGCTGGGAGTTTCTCCCCCCTTCCCTGACTCTGACCTCCACTCCCAGCCTGGAGAGATCATCCTGCAATGCAACGAAGGGGCCGTTGTCATGTTCTACGTCACCCTCAGCTACATGGGCTTCCTGGCTGCCATCTGCTTCACGGTGGCTTTCCTAGCCAGGAATCTACCCGGTGCCTTCAACGAAGCCAAACTGATCACCTTCAGCATGCTGGTCTTCTGCAGTGTCTGGGTGACTTTTGTGCCCACCTACCTGAGCACCAAAGGGAAATACATGGTGGCTGTGCAGATCTTCTCCATCCTGGCCTCCAGTGCTGGTCTGCTGATCTGCATCTTCATCCCCAAGTGCCACATTATCCTTCTGAGGCCAGACCTGAACACAAAGGAGCATCTCACTGCCAGAACAAATGTAAAAACATGAGACATAACACCATTTTGATACTGGAAGAAATGCATCCCTTTAAACAATTGCATTGTTTCTTCAGTTAAACTGGCTGACTCCATTTTATCTTTTTATTTGAAAGGAGACATAAATTATTTACACTTTGATAGTATGCAGGAATCCAAGAAAATCATATATGTATATATTTTCAAATAGGAAATGGTTGAATGATTGGATTTCTTGTATTTCTCAATTCATTCCAATAAATCTAGCTAAAGAGAACTCTGTGAAAGTCATTCAGAGGCATTTAATATGTAGCAGTTGCCAATGAACCGGACACTTTATAAAAATAATTTCAGCAGTTATTCCAATTGACAGTGGCTGAAACTGTACATATGTTGAGAAAGAGTGAGTAGGAAAAGAGGCTAGCTGGAAGGACCATGCTCCCACTGTGCTGTTTGGTCATCTCCATGAGAAGCATTGCCCTTTGCACCAAGCCAGGTCGAGGGCATCCCTTAAGCCTCTCTTGCTTCGATGTTGCCATCCCAAGAGACCCAGTGGGCATAATTTCTCACAGCTGCCCTTTCCTGTGAAAGGGGTTTTCTATGAGATCCTGCATCTTCCCCTCTCCCCTAATTGGGTGATACCGCAAACAGCCAATTCTTTCGCCTGATACTCAGGGCAGGTGGAGACTGGAGTCCAGAGGCTTTGAGAAATGACAGGTTCTGCATCTTCATCCCCAAGTGCCACACAAAGGAACATCTCGCAGCCATAGAAAATGTAAAAACATAAGATATAACATCATTATGATAATGGAAGAATTGTTAATGTTTCTTTTATTTGATTTCCATTTTGATAGTATGCAGGAGTCAAAGAAAATGATATTTATATGTTTCAAAATGGGGAATTGTTGAACATCTGGAATTCTTGCAGTTCCCTCCCCTTTCAATAAATATTGCTAAAGAGACCTCTGTAAAATTGAGAGGAATTCAGCTGTTCAGCAACAGCTATTGAACATGACACCTTATAAAAACAATTGATGCACTTGTTCCTACTTACAGCAGCTAAACATGTGGGTGGGTGGTCAGTGACTGAGCAGGAAAAGAGGTTAGGAGGAAACTGTGGGAACCAAACACCACCCTGGTTGCCTGATCCTCTCCCTAAAATGCCAGAATGATGTGAAATGCCATGTTTGACTGGATCTCAGCTGAGCAGTGAAATCTTCATCTGTCAGCCTCAAGATCTCTTCGGGTACCCTAACTGCTATCTATCTCATTTATTTCTCCCTTAGTTTCTCTACTGCTAGGCTTACTTCTTTCGGCTGTCATTAGCAACGGGGGGAGGGGTAATTGTGGGGGGGAAGAGAGCTGGAGGTGTTGTGCATTCCTTTACTGTGGGCAGAAAAAGGAGGGGGTATATGATTTCTTCTTTCCAACTTTCCATTTCCTTGCTAGCCTCTATCCCTTTTTGTGCAGCTGCGAAGTCTTATCAAAATATGTCAAGGTGAACGGACAGAGGCCTCATCACCACCTGAAGATGCCCACATGATCATATTCAGAACTTTTAATTGGAAGAGACTTCTGGACTTCGGGGGGTGGGAACAATTCAATTTGTTTGTATGTGTGATCTGCGCGCCGAATTCTCAGTTTCGGAATTCCATTTGTAGCTTCCTTTTCATCCTCCAGTAAAAGAATAACTTTGCTCTGAACCATGGAGTCTGGGTATTTCTTTCTTGGATTTTGAAAGGAGCACACATTGACATCATCCCTCTTATATGAGTCTTTCTTGATTTCCTGATAAAACCTCCTTTGCAGAAAGAACTCAGCAGAACAGCTGTCTGGGATTTCACTTTGGGGTTGTTTTTATTTTGGTATGTACTTCACAGCAAAAAAAAAAAAAAAAAGGAAATAAAAAAGAAGTGTGTAAAGAGTGTAAAGAAATTTCCACTGTATATATATATATTTTTCATCAACCAGAGAAATAAAATAGCAGTTTTCAGGCCCTTTAATTTTCCACTCTACAATTTGTACCTAAAGCATTTCTCTGCTCCTCTTCCAAGCTTGTTTTGTCTGTGAAGGGCTGGGGAAGATGTCCAGAGAAAGGGGACCTTTGGACTCTTCCCAGGAGGAGGTTGCAGGGATCTTGTCTCAAGGCAGCCGCATCATTGACCGGGTTACAAACCTTCAATGCTACATAATGTTTATCCAGGTTCCAGAAGGGACTGAATAATTGGGGGGACTTCTAGGTTTCTAGGAAGAGGCACCCATGGAAGCTGCTCTGCTCTCCAACCACAGAGATTGCTGATCAATTGGGAATCAATTCTGATGTCTCATAAAGGCTCCTAACTTCGAATAGGATCCCTCTGGAAATTCCATTTTAAGGAGATAAGAAAATCTCTGTTGGATCAGAAGAAGGTCAGTCTAAGATTCACACAAATCCCTCTGGTTCTCCCACAAGCAGTAGAAGAAGGCAGAGACTTGTGGCTTTGTGCCACATGGAAGAGGGGTTTATCCAGAGGTGGAATTCAGTAGGTTCTGACCAGTTCTAGAGAACCGGTAGTGGAAATTTTGAGTGGTTTGGAGAACTGGCAAATACTGCCTCTGACTGGCCTCGCCCCCATCTCTTCTCTGAGTCCCAGGTGATCAGCTGGATCTCCTTTGGTTGCCATGCACAGGAGAATGGAGCTGGAAAGCAGGCTAGTGGGGTGGGGAGGGAATGCGATTTTGAAGTAACTTTCCCCTGCCACGCCCACCAAGCCATGCCCACTGAACCGGTAGTAAAAGAATTTGAACCTCACCACTGCATTTATCCCACAATTTCCCTTTCCTCCATCACAACACACAATATTGGACACTCAGCCATCTCACACTCTAGGAATCTCCAATTTTAGTATCTTACATTCATCTGAGAAAATGTTTCCAACTTTCCCACCCCAATTCAATAAGAACTAAGGTGGGACTGGAATTCAAAGGTCTCCTGGTGATCCACTCATACTACCCCAGGAAGTTTTCCTGCCTGTGGGAGGATTAGAACTCAAAGCCTCCTGGACCTTGGCCCATACAACCAACAAGTAATGCGTCATAGATCCTAAATCAATTATTGTCAGGAAGCTCACTCAAATTGACCGGCAATTTATGCAAAAACATTGGGGTTGTGTGGCAGTGAGGTAGAAGCGAGGTCTGCCTTTAAGTTTTGGGGGAACAGGGTGGGTGACTCAGTATGTCTTTATCCCACCTCAAAGCAAAGCGGTCCTGTGAAGCAAATTCTAAAGAAGGATGCTAAAGGAGGCTGCGCAAAGACCCACGACTGTGGAGTGGGTGGCTGACGCTGGCCCTTCCGCAATTATGGAGGCTGGGTTGGGTAGCACAGGTGCACTTGGCACCATGTGATTATTGACGGTTTTCATGTAGTGTGCAAAACAGTAACTAGGTTTTCCTTCTAGTTTGGGTTTTGGGACTGGGAAGATTGGGTGTTGCAGGGGGAGGTGCATTTGTGTAGTACCCCCTGTTCTAGGCATGCTTTTATTAACTTCTGCATGGACTCTATTGCTTTTGACTGTATTCTGTATTGGGGAATGGAGGTTGGTGGCCCTGTCTTTCCTTGAATTGTAACTTGGGTAGCAATCCTACTTCAGTGGGATCCCATCCCCATGGAGAGGCCAGTAGGCATCTGGGGTCTGTGGGCAGATGGGTGTCTCTCTCAATTGGACCTATTGTGGCAAGGGGTGTATGTTTGACTGGGATGTCTAAGTGGAGCCCCTCCGTAGTGCATATGATGGTTGCCCTCAGCTTGCAAAGCAAGGCCCTGCCCACAAGAGACAGGGGAGTTTGGGGACAGTTAAGGAATGGGTGCCCTAAGGAAAACAGGGGTGATTATCCCTCCCACTCCCATTAGGTTCTCAGTTCAATGCGCCGGCGCCACAGGCTCACCCTAATGACTGTTGCACCAGAGCGGTGCAAGTGGCTCAATGGGGTGAGCCTGTGGAGCTGGTGCCTTGAACACAGGGGCGACAGCAATTTGGGAAAGTAACTCTACTTTCCCAAACTGATGCCACTGTTGCATTCTGTCTGTCCATCCATCCATCCATCCATCCATCCATCTAAAAGGTCTTTCTGTCTACCTACCTACCTACCTACCTACCTGTGTAGATCTATCTATCTATCTACGTACCTGTCAGTCTGTGATCCATTCAAAATCCAAGAAAGAAATACACAATCCGTTCAATTGGGAAAGGAATCACTTTGGTTTCGTGAAGACCTTACACCTGGTTAAGCGGCAGTTTTGGTGGCCCTCATTGAAGGAGGACATTGAGATTTATGTAGCCAGCTGTCCAGTTTGCGCCTCAGCCAAGAGGTCTCCTGGGAAGCCACCAGGTCTATTACAGAATGTAACCAGGCCAACTGCTCCTTGGAAGGAAATCTCCATGGATTTTATAGTGGACCTACTCGAGAGTACTGGGCACACAGTTATCTAGGTGGTAACCGATTTGTTCTCCAAACAGGCACATTTCATACCTTGCTCCAAGATTCCCTCAGCGAAATCATTGGCTAAACTTTTCATTGTACATATCTATAGACTGCATGGTGTCCCTGAGCAGATAGTTTCGGATTGAGGGGTCCAATTCACCTCGAACCTTTGGAGGGAATTTTTGAAATTAATAGGATCTAAGCTCCTCCCACCATCCTCAAACCAAGGGGGGCTGTGAGAGAACTAACGCAGTGTTAGAGCAATACCTCAAGTGTTACATAAACTATCAGCAGGAAAACTGGGCTGACCTGTTACCTTTTGTGGAGGTGGCATACAACAATTCTGTTCACAGCTGCACTGCTTTTACCCCGTTCAAAGTGGCCATGGGGCAAGATTTTGTGCCCATACCTGAGCTTCCTTGGAAAAAACCCAACGTCCAGTCGTTGGACGAATGGGTATCTCAACTTCAACTCAATTGGCCGGTGGCTCGTAAAGTATTGGATGATGCACACCAGTCTCATAAGAAATTTGCTGACAGAAAGAGAACTCCACAGAAGTCTTATCAAGTAGGTGACAAAGTTTTTCTCTCAACCAAATATTTACAGACCACCCAGAAGTCAAAGAAATTGGGCCCTAAGTATGTGGGTCCTTTCCCAATTGAACAGATTGTGTATCCTGTCACAGTTCAATTGACACTGCCAAAAACTCTTCATCGAATTCATCCAGTTTTCCATGTTAGTTTGCTGAAGCTCGAGCATACCTCTACATTGAGACCAACTCAGACTGATCCCCCAATACCATTGCTGATTGAGGGTGAACAACATTTCAAGACTAAAGAGATTTTAGACTCTTGGAAATAAAGTGGTCAGCTGCAATATCTCATAGCTTGGAAACATTTTCCTCCATCCTATGCTGAGTGGGTAAATGAGAAAGATATTAGGGCTCCTGAACTGGTCAAAGACTTTCATACAAAGTATCCTGATAAACCATAGAAATGTATGCAATTGTTAACATGTATTTTATGTTATTCTCTCTTACAGGGACAAATGTCCTTTTTCTAGGGCGTCCGAATGTCAGCCTCAAGATCCCTTCCACACCATTTCTGCTCCTATGTTTACTGCTCTCTTTCATTTCTCATTGCTCTCTTTCCGCTGTCATTTGTAATGGGCAGGTGGGGGGACTTGGAGGGGAAGAAAGCTGGAGGTGTTACATTCCTG
>NW_020770306.1:0-14459 GCF_900518735.1 Pseudonaja textilis
CTTCCTTCCTCTCCTTTCTTTCTATCTCCTTCCCTCCCTCCTTCCATCTATCCATTCATATATCTCATTCACTTTCTCCTCACTCCGTCTCTTCCTTTCTTTTTCTTTCTTTGTCCCTTCCTTCCATCTCTCCCTTTCTTTGTCTATCCCTTTCCTTCCTTTTGCTTCCTTTCTCTCTTTTCTTTCTCTTTCTGTTTTTTTTCTTCTCTCTCTTTTCCTCTCTCATTCCCTCTTTTTCTCTCTTTCTCACCTCTCGGTATCACTCTGTGTCTCTCTCTCTGCCTCTTTCCCTATCTTCCCCTCTCCCCCCACTCATTTTGTATGTGTGTGTTGTGGTAATATATCTTATTCATCATTTTCTGTAAATCCTTCGTACAGCTATTGCATAGATCTAGGGATCTACAAACGCTCCTGGTGGGGGCAGTATTTGCCTTTGCAATGGGTGTTTCGTCCTGTTTTGATCTGCGAGCACTTAGAGGGACCAGGAATATAGGTAAAAGTTCATGGTACACAGCCGAGCCATTCCCATGGGACCTTTCGTGTCTGTATGTTCTCATGGGACTTTCCACAGTTGCATATTCTCATTCGGTTGAGGTCATTTGTTATTGATTCTGTACCTTTGATTTCTTTCTTAAATAAATACTGCTACCCGAGTTCTCTCGGGGCTGGCATTTGATCAGACGGTTCCCTGCGTCTCATTTCAAGTGCCAGACCACCACAGTGTTTGTATGTGTGTTTGTGTAAAAGAGAGGCATGGATCAGTCTGACCAGGTCTGGTCTCATTAAGAACCTCCCCAACTACATACCTGCCTTTTCAGGGGACACTTTCCTCCAAGCAGGACGAAACTTCTCTCCCAATTGGACCAATAGGACCTTCATCCAATCATGATTCAAATTCATCTGAATTCAGGCCCTGGTCAACAGAATTCCCTTGTTCTTTGCTACTTTGGGCATAAGGAGCAAACAAACCTGGAGCTCTTAGTGACACATTCCCCAGCCCTTGTGCGTTTCTCACCTGTTTGAAGGATATACTAAACCATAGATAGTTCACCAAATGGAGCAGTGCTAGAAGGTAAGGGTGATGGTGGGGGATTGCGAAGCGGCCGGTTCCCTATTTCCCCCCTCCTCTGTGTGTGTGTGTGTGTGTCTGTGAATGTGAATGTGTTTGTGTCTCTCTCAAAGCTGTGGCTGGGCCAAGCCAGCAAGCTCTCCTTGGTCCTCTTCGCTACTTCTTTCATTTCTTCTTTTGTGAATCCAGACTTGCTGAACAATGATTGCCAGACCGTGGTGGAAGCGTCCATTCGGGCAACCCTCCTCCTCCTCCTCTTCCTCCTCCTCTCGCACCCGGCAGTTGTGAATGGATCAAGAGGTAGCAATTGTGTGGGGAGACGCTCACTCCTCAAGTGGGTAGCCACCCGCCCCATACTCTGTTTTACAGTGCTTTGGCATTTTCTTGAGGAGCATCTACCCTTGCGCATGCACCCTCCCGGCCCTGCCATAACCACTGGTTATGGGAGGAGGAGGAGGAGGAGGAGGAGAAGCGTCGCCCAAAGGGAAGCTTCCACCACGGTCTAGTGATTGTTGTTCAGCCAGTCTGGATTCCAAAAACAAGAAATGAAAGAAGTAACGAAGAATGCGAAGGAGAGCTTGCTGGCTTGGCCATGCTTTCAGGGAGACACACACACACACAGAGTGGGAGAGAGAATCGGGAAGATAGGGACCCGGACGCTTCGCTATCCCCCACCATCACCCTTACCTTCTCAGGGCAGGCGAGGGAGGGGAGGGTGAGGGGCAGGGCCAGCCACTTCATCAAGGTGAAGAGGGGGCGACCAAGCACAGGCGAGTAGAGACCTGGGAACAGCAGCTCCTGAGGGGCTTTGAGGTCGGACGGCCTGGAGTGTCCGAGATACGAGTGAGCATTGCACCACAGGTTTATCTAATTGACCACTTCTTTAGTGCTGGCTTTACGGAGCCAAGGATTGAGGCCTGAGCTCACATGCGACAGCAGTGCCTTTAACTGCGCTCGCTTGTATGTTTCCAAATAATCCGGTGAAGACACCAGAGGAGTCACTCAGTTAGACTTCCCCCCTCCGCAGTCTTCCTCCTGCACAAAAAGGCCATTCCCTGAGCTAAGAAGGCAAGGAGCTGTGGCTCGACTCACCCAATCCCTAGGACTACCCCAATGGTCCCAATTCTGCTAGGAGAGGGCAGCTCCACCTGGCAATCCCCCTTTCCCTCGATGGTCTGACTTCCCCTGGCCCGCCTCCAGCCTGAACACCAGCTTGGACCACTAGAAGGCCACTTCCCTGCTTCTCAATGGCGCTCCTATGCCAGCCACTGCAGGACCCTCCACCTCCTTCCCCAAATTCTCCCTCAACTTCGAAATGACAATGCCTGTTGCCTACATGGGTGAAACCGGGTGGGCGTGGCAGGGCCAACCAGGGATGATTATTATGGTTCCAACAAAGGAGCTGTGGGTGGGAGAGGGAAGGGATGGTAGGCAAATGGGCCATGCTCCCTGATCTCCCTCCCCCACACCTCTACCTCACTGCAAACAGGGTCCAGCAGCTGCGTGTATCCCAGCTAATCCCATGTGGAGAGACTTATGTTCTCCTGCTGCTGGGAAAGCAAGAGAGTCTTTCCCTGCACAGTGAAAAGTTTGCAACTTCCTCTCCAATAGGGAAACAGGCGGCTCTGGGCGGTAGAGAAGCAGCCCGCTTGAATCCTGTTTCTCTCTGCCGCCCTGAGCTGTGCCAGGAAAGACTCTCTTGCTCTCCCAGCAGTAGAAGAACACGAGCCTCTCCACATGTCTTCCAGTACAGCAAAATGTAGCTCGGGTCCCCACCAGTCTGCATCTAACCCCCCGCCTGGATTCACCGCAGATACTGGGCCTTCCCTGCTGGGGGTGAGGGCGGCCGGTGGTGGCAGCAAAAGGCAAGTGGGGTGGGGGAGTTAAAGGTGACCAGCAGTGGCAGATAGGCGACTGGGCCCCAGAGCTTGCAGAGCCTCCCTCACCCAGGGAGATCAGGCAGGGCCACAGCAGAAGGCATGCAGCAATGGCTGGCCTGGCGAGTGGGCAAAAGCAGGCTGCAGGCGATGCCACGCATGTACGATAAGGACTGACTGGGAGCGGAAGGAAGGGGCGAGCAGAGAGGGGCGGGGCCAGTCAGTGGTGCAATTTGCCAGTTCTCTGAACTGTGCACAATCATAACAACTGGTTCTATGGAACTGGACAGAACCAGTAGAATCCCACCCCTGGTTCCATCTCTCCAGACTTTTCTATTTAATAAAGTCCTCTTTTTTGGCAATGTGAGATGCCAAAAGCAAAAGAGAGAAACTAAAGGAAGAATCTTTCAGGAGTTATATCTCCAACCATTTGGAAATAGTGAGAGATTTTGTCTTTACTTAAGTGAAGACCAGAGGCTAATATCTAATATCTTATCTAATATCCAGTTTTACCTCCATTTTCCATGGAGGGAGAATCCTAACACATTTCCTTTGACAATCCTGTTTTTTTTCTGCTCAGTCGTTTCCTCAATCTGAATGTGTGGAAAGTTGTCATCCTGGATTTGTCAAGAGGGCTCGAGAAGGAGAGCCAGTTTGCTGTTACGACTGTGTTCCTTGTCCGGAGGGGACCTTCTCCACTCAGAAAGGTGGATGACACCAGAGGAAAATGGGAGGCCTGGTGGAACTGGATCCATCCAGAGCATTGTCATGAAAGGGTGAATTAAGACTTTGAAGCATAATTGATTTCCGGTTTATTTCCAAAATGCCCCATTTCTTCTCTAAACAGAAGAGCAAAAAGACTGTGAAGGAAGGGCTGGATAGAGAGAGGTGGCAGTGGAAGATTGGGCAAGCTTTACTACTGCCAGAGAAAATATTTCTTCTTTTTAGCTTGGATGTGTCCTTCCTTCCACATTTACTTCTCTAGGAATACCCGAGTTCCATAAAATGTGAGGAATTGGTTTAGGTCCACCTCTTGAAAGGAGGATTGCAATGCAGTCTACATGGGTTCCCTTTGAGGAACACTGAAAAGGTATTGCTGATATATGAGATGCACAATATGGTGGCATGGACAGTTATGCCTTTTTCTGGCTGCATCCGTATTACCACTGCTCCAATGGCCATTCCAAATTATTTGCAACAGTCATTTGATCCGCCAGCATCCTCTGAGGCAAGTAAACAAGATTTGCCACCTGACAGATAAGTTTCTCTAGAAAGATTAATTGATTCATTATTTACCTTTAGTAATGCAGCTTCCTATCAATATTCTGAACATTACAAAGGAAATCTTTCAAGTCCTAAGCCTTCACTCAATTTCATAGCCTGTCAAAAATATACCATAGCTATATTTTTTAACAAGTGATACACTTATTTTCTGTCTCTGGAGATATAAAGAAATCCATCCCAGAAAATGCTCTCAATAATCACTTGTTGCCAAAGAACGTACAATATATCTTGAAATGCAAAGGACAAAGAAATATGGGGTTGTTGTTGTTTTTTTCCCCTCAGATACAGAAAAATGCACCAAGTGTCCAGATGATAAATACACAAATAAAGAAAGAGTCCAATGTATCCCCAAAGTGATAACCTTCCTGTCTTATGAAGAACTTCTGGGCATCATCCTGGTCTCTTTTGCCCTATTCTTGTTCCTAACCACAAGCCTTGTTTTAATCATCTTCATCAAATACCGAGAAACTCCCCTTGTCAAAGCCAACAACCGGGACCTCTCCTACATCCTCCTGGTCTCCCTCCTGCTTTCCTTCTTGTCTTCTTCTCTCTTCATTGGTCAACCAGAGAAAGCCACCTGCCTTCTCCGACAAACGGTTTTCAGCATCATTTTCTCGGTCACTGTTTCTTCTCTCTTGGCCAAAACCATCACAGCGGTGCTGGCTTTCCTGGCCACAAAACCAGGAAACCGAGTGAAGAGATGGTTGGGGAAGAGCTTGGCCAACTCCATCATCCTTTCTTGTTCTGGTGTCCAAGTTATCATCTGCTCCATCTGGCTGGGAGTTTCTCCCCCCTTCCCTGACTCTGATCTCCACTCCCAGCCTGGAGAGATCATCCTGCAATGCAACCAAGGGGCCGTTGTCATGTTCTACGTCACCCTCAGCTACATGGGCTTCCTGGCTGCCGTCTGCTTCACGGTGGCTTTCCTGGCCAGGAATCTGCCTGGGACCTTCAACGAAGCCAAGCTGATCACCTTCAGCATGCTGGTCTTCTGCAGTGTCTGGGTGACTTTTGTGCCCACCTACCTGAGCACCAAAGGGAAACACATGGTGGCTGTGCAGGTCTTCTCCATTCTGGCCTCCAGTGGTGGTCTGCTGGTCTGCATCTTCATCCCCAAGTGCTACATTATCCTTCTGAGGCCAGACCTGAACACAAAGGAGCATCTCACAGCCAGAACAAATGTAAAAACATGAGATATAGCATCATTATGATAGCGGAAGAATTGTTAATGTTTCTTTTATTTGATTTCCATTTGGATAGTATGCAGGAGTCAAAGAAAATGATATCTGTATGTTTCAAAATGGAGAATTGTTGAATGACTGGAATTCTTATAGCTCCCTCCCCTTTGAATAAATATTGCTAAAGAGACCTCTGTAAAATTGAGAGGAATTCAGCTTTTCAGCAACAGCTACTGAACATGATACCTTATAAAAAAGGATTGATGCACTTGTTCCCAATGACAGCAGCTAAACATGTGGGTGGGTGTGAGAGAATGAGTAGGAAATGAGGTCAGGAGGAAACTGTGGGAACCAAACACTGGCCTGGTTGCCTGATCCTCTCCCTAAAAATTCTGGAATGGTATTAAATGCCATGCTTGAATGGCTCCCAGCTGAGGACGGAAATCTTCATCCATCTTATATGAGTCTTTCTTGATTTCCTGATAAAACCTCCTTTGCAGAAAGAATTCAGCAGAACAGCTGTCTGGGATTTCAGTTTGGGATTGTATGTACTTCACAGGAAAAAAAAGTAAATAAAAAAAAATAAGTTTGTAAGGAAATTTCTAATGTATATTTCTTTTCTTTCAACAACCAGAGAAATAAAATAGCCATTTTCAGGCCCTTTAATTTAACACTCTACAATTTGTACCTTAACCATTTCTCTGCTCCTCCTCCAAACTTTTCTTGTCTTTGAAGGGCTGGAGAAGATGTCCAGAGAAAGGGGACCTTGGGACTCTTCCCAGGAGGAGGTTGCAGGGATCCTTTCTCAAGGCAGCCGCATGATTGACCGGGTCACAAACCTCCAATACTGCATAATGTTCATCCAGGTCCAAGAAGGGGCTGAATAAGCGGGGAGGGGACTTCTAGGTTTCTAGGAAGAGGCACCCATGGAAGCTGCTCTGCTCTCCAACCACAGAGATTGCTGATCAATTGGGAATCAATTTTTATGTCTCATAATGGCTCCTAACTGTGAATAGGATCCCTTTGTAAATTCCATTCTAAGGAGATAAGAAAAGCTGTTGGATCAGAAGAAGGTCAGTCTAAGATTCACACAAATCCCTTTGGTTCTCGCACAAGCAGTAGAAAAAGGCTGAGATTTGTGGCTTTGTGCCACATGGAAGAGGGGTTTATCCAGAGGTGGAATTCAATAGGTTTTGATCAGTTGTGGAGAACTATTAGTGGAAATTTTGAGTGGTTCAGAGAACTGGCAAATACCGCCTCTGACTGGCCTTACCCCCATCTCTTGTCTGCCTCCCACTGAGTCCCAGCTGATCGGCTGGATTGGTTGCCCTGCACAGGAGAACGGATCTGGAAAGCGGGTTAGTCAGGAGAGGTAGAAATGGGCTTTTGAAGTAACTTTCCACTGCCATGCCCACCAAGCCACGCCCAAGCCCCACCCACAAACCCATGCCCACAGAACCGGTAGTAAAAAAATTGATCCCCACTACAGCGATTATCCCACAATTTCTCTTTCCTCCATCACTACCCACAACATTGGACACTCAGCCATCTCACACTCTAGGTATCTCCAATTTTAGTATCTCACATTAATCTGAGAAAATGTTTCCAAATTTACCACCCCAAATTCAATAAGAACTAAGGTGGGACTGGAATTCAAAAGTCTCCTGGTGATCCGCTCAAAGTCCCCCAGGAAGTTTTCCTGCCTGAGGGAGGATTAGAACTCAAAGCCTCCCAAATATTGGCCAATACAACCAACAAGTCCTAAATCAATTATTGTCAGGAAGCTCTCTCAAATTGACCGGCAATTCATGAAAAAAAATTAGGCTTTGCGTTTCCCAGAAGATGGGTAGGATCCATAAACAATGCCATTGTTTCATTTGAGGAATGAAGGCGGACATGGAAGGTTCTGGAAACGCCATTTTACAGGGTGCACCTTCTTTAGGCCCGACTGTCCCTGGTTTTCTCTGTACAACACCTGAGCTAAGGAATCTCTGAAACATTGTCTTGGGTTTAGGTCTGGGGGCCACAGGAGAAGTCTCCCATCCTAAAAGGTATTCTGATCCCGTTCTATTTTGAGTGCACCATGGTGGGTCTGTCCCCATTCTTGGGAATGGGACATATTTTGTGGGTTTGTTTGCTGTGTATATTGAGAACACACAAGTTTTAGGGGAACCTTTGAAAGTGAGCTCAGTCTTCTCCTAACCTGTGAGCCCTATCTGACCATCTGAGAAACCCGGCAGGTATGAGGGGGAAGGGGGAGTGAGTTCAGCCTGGGGAAGTTGGGCTGCCACCCCCCCTAGCCCAGCCCACACCAGCGCAATAACCAGCCGCCGCCTGGGGAGCCCCAGCAATGGGTGTAATGCCTAGAAGACGCCACCTGCCCCCCTTAGATGTGAAGTTTGGAGGAAATCCCAAGGATTTGGGGTTTTTCCTGGTATAGGTCGGAAGCTATATGGCAGAATATGAAAGGAAGTTTACCTGTGAAGCAGCCAAAGTAAGATGTGTTACCAGGACCCTGGAGGGGTTGGCAGCAGACTGGGTGGTGACTTTGTATAATGATAACTCCCCCCAACTGAGAAGCCTTGATGTTTTCATGACTGCTTTGAGGAGGAGGTTTGAAGACCCTCTGGCGGAGAGAAGGGCCAGGATCAGAATGAAAACCATAACTCAAGGGGGAAGATCGGTTGCTGACTACACCCAAGAGTTCAGACAGCATGGCATACCGCATCCGAGGCTAGTCCCAGGAGGCTCTAATAGAAGCCTACAAATATGGCCTAAATGAAGAGGTATACCACATGTGCATCTCCAGAAGGGATCCACATGACTTGCAGTTGTGGTACTTGCTAGTGGAAGAAGTGGAAATAGATCTAGCGCGAAGCAGATGCAGAGGAGGCTCCGCATGGAGCAACCTGCTCCCCCCCCGGCTCCGAGAGACCCCTAAACCCCGAAAGGGAGGGATGACGGCAAGGGCTAAATCCACCGCCTGCTTTCGTTGTAGGAAGGAGGGCCACCGGATTGCAGATTGTCGGGTCAAACCAGATCCAAAGAGAGAACGGGGCCCAGGGAGGAAGCCCGAAACCTCCCCAACCAGGCCTCGCGAAACCGGGCTAAAGATAGGGGAGGTTGTAGAGGTCGCTCCTGTTGGGTATATGAATACACCAACTGGTTTGGGTGAATGAATATATAAAACCTAGGTGTAAGTGTTTGCAACTTTAAGCTCCAAACTGCAATGTCATTGCATAATTATGGGTGTGGTTGCAAGCTGCAATAATAGGCAGTGAGAGAGACGTAACACTTCCTGGTTTCTGATCCTGGTTTCGAGTCCCTGGTCTTCCTAGTCTGATTCCTGGTGGTTCCTGGTGTTACTGGTCTCTGGTCTGTCTGCCTAATACTGTTTCCTCCTGTATGAGATGTCTACTGTGCAAGATACTTCTCTCAACTGAACACAAGGACTGTTTGCTTGGTGAGCTGTGGATTCAGCATTATCTTTGAGAGAAAGGTATCTTAAGAAGAAGATTTACAAGCAGATAAAGACATTGTATTTACTGTTTAAAAGACTAGGTAACTGGATAGATAAACTGGATACTGACATATGGACTGAATGACTATTCTTAATCTCTGTGTGAATTAAATATCTATTTGAAAACCACAAACAGTGTTTTTGTCTCAAGTGTGTGTATACTCTTGGGCCCAGCCTCACTCTCATTTGGCTGCCTGGTTAGACTGCTGCTGTGCACTCAGCTCGGGGGTTTATCCCCAATCACTAACAGCTCCCTCAGCAGAAAAAGAGCTGGGGCCTCCAACTCCCCCCGACGAGAGCGAGACCGACTCGGAAGGCGACGTCCCGGTAAGTCCTAACCGGGGCCCCCTAACCATCCCAATTAAGTTAAGGGTGCCCACCTCAGGGACCGAGGGGGAGATGCTGGCCTTATTGGACTCAGGGTGCACGAGGTGCCTAATTAGC
Organism: Pseudonaja textilis; assembly: GCF_900518735.1. The sequence goes on from NW_020770306.1 coordinate 9,373, forward strand.
ATGAAAGTAGTTAAGGCCATGGGCATCGGACTGAGAAATTTGAGAACGCCCATATCCTTTTGCCAACTGGATGGGTATAAGGCAGGAGGTTGCCCTTCATGTTTTATAACGGAACCCCTAGAGATGACCATGGGAACCCACAGCAAGACCCTGTGTTTTATTGTGGCTCCCAGGATGGAACAGTCCCTAATCTTGGGATTGCCCTGGCTTCAGAAATAGAATCCCCAAGTGAACTGGAGAGAGGGGTGGATACGGATTTGGACCGATCGGCTTCCGGAAGAGGAGGAGCAACCCACCCGGGAAGTGAGGAGAAAACCCATCCGAAGCCCCAAAGCCCTGCTGAGACAGCTTCCGCAGGGGCCGAGCGCATAGAGAGGGAGGATAAAATCCCGAAAGAGTACTGGGACCTAAGAGAGGTGTTTAGCGAAGAGGCCTCCGATGAGCTCCCTCCCCATCGATCAACCGATTGTAGCATTGAATTTCTACCGGGGGTGATGCTCCCGAAGCCAAAGATGTATTCGATGACCCCAAGGGAATTGGAGGAATTGAGATTGTTTATCAACAAGAACTTGAAATGGGGTTTCATCCAAGCTGCCAGACCTCGAGTGGCAGCCCCTGTGTTGTTCTGCGAGAAGAAAGATGGCTCCAAACGCTTGGTGGTGGACTATCGAAACCTGAACGTGGTGTCCGTGGAGAACGTGTACCCCCTTCCTCTAATGAAGGACATGCTAGCCTACCTGGCCAAGGGGAAGATTTTCACGAAACTGGACTTGAGGGAGGCTTACTACCAAATCCGAATTAAAGAGGGAGACGAGTGGAAAACTGCATTCAACTGCCCGATGGGTTGTTTCCAGTTCAATGTTCTCCCGTTAGGCCTACAGGGGGCACCAGCCATTTTCATGCAAATGATCAACCTAGTGCTCCATGAACATTTATACAAGGGGGTTTTGGTCTACCTGTACAATATCCTTATCTACACGGAGACTAGAGACGAACATGTGAAACTGGTACGCTCCATGCTGCACAAACTGCGTGCTGCCAAATTGCACACCAAATTGTCCAAATGTGAGTTCCATCAAGAAAAAGTCGACTAACTGGGATATCGTATCTCACCCGAGGGCCTCGAGATGGACCCGGAGAAGGTACAAACCGTATTGGATTGGGGTCCTACCGAGAACCCATAAACAGCTTCAAAGTTTCCTTGGATTTGCTAACTTTTACCGGCAATTCATCCCGTCTTTTCCTAAAATAGCCATGCCTATCACCAACCTCCTAAAAACAAAGGGAGAAGCGAAGCCAAAGCCCAGCCAGCCATTGAATTGGTCCATGGAGTGCCAAGCCGCTTTTGAGAAGCTAAAAAGACTATTTGCTGCAGAACCAGTGCTAAAGCATCCAGACATGGATGTCCCTTTCGTGATCCAAGCTGATGCAAGCGATGTGGCCGTAGGAGTGGTCTTACTTCAGTTAAATGAGAAGGGGACACTACAACCGTGTGCCTACACCTCCCGTAAATTAACTGATAATGAACGTAGATGGTCCGACTGGGAGAAAGAAGCTTTTGAGTCTGTTGGGCCCTAATGACTTGGAGGCATTTTCTGGAAGGCGCGAGGCACCCATTTGAGGTATGGACTGACCATAAAAATCTGGAGGCGTTAAAAACGCCTCAGAAATTATCTCCTAAGCAAGTTAGGTGGGCCCAGTATTTCAAGCGATTCAATTTCTTTCTGAAATATATCCCAGGAGGAAAGAATTTTATGGCGGATGCTTTCTCTAGAATGCCACAGTAGAACAGTGTTCATAAAGAAGTGATAAGTCCGATTGTTCCCACCACACAGCTGGCTTCACCAGTGGTCACCAGAGTGCAAAAGAGGAAACAAGAGGCAGATCTGTCCAATGACTTGATGGAGCGATTTAAGGAAGCTTTGAAAACAGATGAGTGGTTCCAGGCAAATGCGAATAGTTGCACCGTTAGAGATGGCTTAACCTGGATGGGTGTGAAGCTGTATGTACCACAAACCTTGAGGAGCCAAGTATTACAACAGACTCATGACTCCAAGGCAGATGGTCACTTTGGTTTCGTGAAAACCTTACACCTGGTGAAGCGGCAGTTCTGGTGGCCCTCATTGAAAAAGGACATTGAAACTTATGTAGCAAGCTGTCCAGTCTGCGCCTCAGCCAAGAGACCTCCTGGTAAGCCACCAGGTCTGTTGCAGAATGTGGCCAGGCCAACTGCCCCTTGGAAGGAAATCTCCATGACTTTATAGTAGATTTACCTGAGAGTGCTGGTTACACAGTCATCTGGGTGGTGACCGACTTGTTTTCCAAGCAAGCACACTTCATACCTTGCTCCAAGATTCCCTCGGCGAAGTCGTTAGCCAGACTGTTCATTATACATGTCTACAGACTGCATGGTGTCCCTGAGCGTGTAGTTTCTGATCAAGGGATTCAATTTAACTCGAACTTCTGGAGGGAATTTTTGAAGTTAATAGGCTCCACCCAGGGTTTAAGCTCCGCCCACCACCCCCAAACTAACGGGGCCTGTGAGAGAACTAATGGGGTGTTAGAGCAATACCTCTGGTCTTACATAAATTATCAGCAGGACAAATGGGTGGATCTACTGCCTTTTGCGGAGGTAGCATATAACAATTCTGTCCACAGCAGTACTGGTTTTACCCCCTTCAAAGTGGCCATGGGGCAAGATTTTGTACCCATACCTGAACTCCCTTGTGAGAAACCTAATGTCCAGTCATTGGACGACTGGATATCTCAACTTCAACTCAATTGGCCAGTCGCTCGTAAAGCTCTGGACGAGGCGCACCAATCCCATAAGAAATTTGCGGACAGGAAGAGAGCGCCACAAAAGTCATATCAAGTAGGCGACAAAGTGTTCCTCTCAACCAAATACCTGCAAACCACTCAGAAATCAAAACAGTTGGGTCCTAAGTATGTGGGGCCTTACCCTATTGAGCGGATTGTGAATCCTGTGACGGTTCAGTTGACTCTACTAAAAACTCTTCATCGCATTCATCCGGTTTTCCACGTTAGCCTGCTAAAACCCGAACATACCTGTACATTGAGACCGACCCAGATTGATCCCCCCGTACTGTTGTTGATTGAGGGTGAACAACATTTCGAGATTAAAGAGATTTTGGACTCTCGGAAGTGGAGGGGTCGTCTTCAATATCTTGTAGCCTGGAAACATTTTCCCCCATCCCATGCTGAGTGGGTGAATGCAAAAGACATTAGGGCCCCTGATCTGCTAAAGAAATTTTATGCTAAATATCCCGATAAACCATAAAAATGTATACAATGCTTAACGTATTTTTTGTTCTCTCTTACAGGGACTAATGTCCTTTTTTCTAGGGGGGTCCGAATGTCAGCCTCAAGATCGCTTCGGGTACCCTAACTGCTGTCTATCTCATTTATCTCTCCCATATCCTACCTACTTTATCTTCTCTACTACTAGGCTTAATTCTTTCGGCTGTCAGCAATGGGGGGAGGGGTAATTGTGGGGGGAAGAGAACTGGCGGTGTTTTGCATTCCTTTACTGTGGGTAAGCAAAAGGAGGGGGTGTATGATTTTTTCTTTTCAACTTTCCATTTCCTTGCTAGCTTCTATCCCTTTTTGCGCAGCTGTGAAGTCTTATCAAAATATGTCAAGGTCAACGGACAGAGGCCTCATCACCACCTGAAGATGTTTAATTGGAAGAGACTTCTGGACTTTGGGGGTGGGAACAATTCCATTCCTTCGTATATGTGATCTGCGCGCCAAATTCTCAGTTTCGGAATTCCATCTGTAGCTTTCTCTTTAATTTCCAGTAAAAGAATAACTTTGCTCTGATCCATGGAGTCTGGGTATTTCTTTCTTGGATTTTGAAGGGAGTACACACTGACAGAGGGCCTCTTCTAGAGGAAAGGATGAAAACAAACAGAAAGAAAAGTTAAAGCTTTCAGGCTTTCTTCCGCCCACCTCCTCATTTATGGCCCAAAATGTCTTTATCATCAAGGTTTGTTGGCGAGCCCTTTTTGGCACCCCAGGGACCCCCACAGTTGCATTCAGCAGGCAACTTGAAGAAGTAGAGGGTGTAAGTCCATCAATGGGGATTGGACAGCCACTTGTCTGACATGGTATAGGGCAGGGGTGGGATTCAACTGTTTTAACAACCAGTTCTGTGGGCATGGCTGGGTGGACATGGCTTCTTCTTTTTTGCAGCACCCCCCCCCCCCCTTGTTTTGGGGCCTCCTGGACCTCATGGAAACCTCCTAGGGGGTGTTTTTGCTCCCCAAAGTCTTCCCTGGAGCCCAAGAAGGCCCAAAATGGAGCACAGGGTGGGGCACCCAGCATACATACACATCCCACAACTCCTTTTGCCTCCTGGGCCTCAGGGAAGCGTCCTGGGCAAAGCAGTAAGACAGCGAGGGGGATCCCAGCACAGTGGATCATCGGGAAGGGAAAAAGAACCTGAAAAGGTTCCTTCAGGAGTGGCTGGGAGGGGAAGGACGCAGTCAGTGATGTTGGGCAGGCACAATAAAGACTGACTGGGAGGGGTGGGTGGAGAGGGGCAGGGCCAGCCAGGGGCACGATTTGCTGGCTCTCTGAACTGTGCAGATTCATAAACAACCAGTTCTATAGAACCGGTCCAAACCAGTAGAATCCCACCCACCCCACAGGGTCTCCTGCTTGAGAAGAGGGTTGGACTAGAAGATCTCTAAGGTCCCTTCCAGCTCTATTCTGATTGGTTAATAAAGGGCCAAGTCCAGCAAAAGCAACTGGAGACTCACTGAGAATTCCAATCCCATCAAGGAGTGTCCAGAAGACTCCCCGGCTTTGATCCCCAACCTGTGTCCCCTGAGCATGTACAGTCTTTAATCTCCTAAAGATAGGATTTCTCCTCCTCTCTTCTACCACCCAACTCCTGGCTCTTAACACAGCAATGGCAGAGCCAGGAGAAAGAAAGAAAGAAAGAAAGAAAGAAAGAAAGAAAGAAAGAAAGAAAGAAAGAAAGAAAGAAAGAAAGAAAGAAAGAAAGAAAGAAAGAAAGAAAGAAAGAGCACAGTCCCGCCTAAAAGTCTCAACCAGAATTCCTC